>CABHPP010123992.1:14526-31207 GCA_902168425.1 Peromyscus attwateri
CAGAAGGGAACACCTCCCCCCCCCCACCCCCAAGAGATTTACAACTTGTTAGACTCCCGAAGAACAATGGGTCAGTAGTGGGCTGGACCACACCCTGAGCTAGGTTGCTTAGATAGGCATGGTCTGGCCCTCCACTTAAACCTTAATCTCACCTCAGGACCTCAAAGGTGGACTGCGACAGTGGGGTGGCCACTGGGTCTCTTGGTCCCTTTTCCCAGAGTGGCCATACTGAATAAGTCTTTTTCCCGTTTCCACTATTAACTTGGCTCTTTTAACTAGCTTATTGAGAACAGCTGCTAAGCTTGACTTGCTGGGGCACAGGCTCGGCTTCTAAATCCAACGACAGAGTGATGTACTTATTGACCCCAAGGATGTATTTGTTTTTATGTCTGTGGGTACTTTGCCTACGTGTATGTCTGTTCACCAGGTGTATGCGGTGCCCACAGTGGCCAGAAGAGGGCAGTAGGTCCTCTGGAACTGGAGTTATGGGGGGCTGGGGAGCTAGGGGGAGTTGTTAGATGCTGTGTGGATGCTAGGAACCAAACCCGAGTCCTCAGCAAAAGGAACAAATGCTCTTCTTAACTACTAAGTCATTTTTCTAGCTCCAGAAAACAGCTTCAGGCAAAGAGGCAAATCACCCCAAACTCCAATGCCCAGAATGCTTAACACAAACATATTTTGTATTTATTTCAGGCATTTCAGTCAATATGTATTTACTAAGTGTCTGACAAAAAAAAAAAAAAAAAAGACTATATCCTGCCCCGTGTATCTCATATTTGGCGGAGCAGTGGGTTGCAGGCTAACGCCCCTGCATCCAGGAACCAGCCCTGCTCTTCTTCCTAGGATGGAGCCTTTGCTCCTCATCAGTTTACTCCTACTTCAGCTTCTGGTTTGTTTTAAAGCCATATCCTTTTTTTTTTTTTTTTTTTTTTCTTTTTAACCTCGGGCAAGATGTGGCTTTCTGGGTCAACCACTTTTCACCTCATCCACTATTTCTCAGCTCATAACCCTTCAGTTTATAACCACACACTTGAGGACATCAAAAGGCAAGTTCTGTCTTGCTCCCTGTGCGCATGCATGCTCACCTTCACCTTTGCCTATCCTCCCAAACCGTGGCTGGGCCTTTCTCTGTTCTCCAGAGCCCTGAGGTGTCAGCCTTCAGTTAGTCCACACTGTCATCTTCCTGAGCAAGAATGCTTCATACCCAGGACTTCACAGCTTAGAACTGCTGAGAGCCATGAAGAGTGCAGAAAACACATTCAGAGATTTTCACATATTTAGTGTAAGTGGACATATCTGGGCATGTTCATGTTATGTACACATGAGTGTGTGAAGTCAGAGGATAACTTGAGGGAAGTTTATCCACTAAGCCATCTCAAAGTCCCTTTTAAAACTTATATAAGCTCACGCCTTTAATCCCAGCACTTGGGACGCAGAGGCAGGTGGATCTCTGAGTTTGAGGCCGGCCTGGGCTACAGAGTGAGTTCCAGGACAGGCTCCAAAGCTACACAGAGAAACCCTGTCTCGAAAAACAAAAAACAAAAACTTATATAAACTAATTTGATAGAAACTGGCACAACTCTGTTGTTTTTAAGACGGAATGTCTCTGTGTAACAGTCCTGGCTAGCCTGGAACTCACTCTGTAGACCAGGCTGGCCTTGAACTCAGAGATCTGCCTGCTTCTGCCTACCGAGTGCTTGGATTAAAGGCATGCACTACTACCACCTGGCAATTGCTGTATTTTAAATGTATTTTGAGATCTGACTGTCTCTGCCTCCTAAGTGCTGGTATTAAAGGTGTGCACCACACTGCCCAGCTTGCACAGGGATTTCCACACTGACGACTTTGAAATACTGCCACAGAAATACTGCCTTTGGTGGGCAATTTCCATCATGGCTGCCAGCGTTCTCTGCTTTCTTCTAGGCTCACCCTGTGTAAAATTTCCCACTCTCTTGAGCATAGGCTGGATGGCCCAGTGGTGGAAATGATGGACTGTCACTCTGTGACTTCATCTTGCTGGTGTAGTCTTTCTGGTTCTTGTTATGATGGTGAGGGCGACTAGAGTGGCCACTAATCATCTGTCAGTGTCCCGGTAAGGCCCTCAGTACAGTCACCCATCAAGTGACTCCTGCTGACCACATTTGAGCCTTAGAGAACCGTGGCCTTATTTAATGTCTTTTCCTTTTGTGGTCCTGGTGATCAAACCCATGACAGACGAGTGTGCCACCACTGAGTTACACTCAGCCCAATAGCTCACACCTAAATTATAGCCTTGTGGGAAACCCCAAAGCAAGAATTCAGCTCAGCTCTACCCAGTTTCTTATCATACAATCAAAGACAATATGCTAAGGATTTGTTTTGTGACAGGGACTTGCTACATAGATCTGGGTAGCCTGGTACCACGCAGCCCAGGCTGGCCTCAAACTTGCAGCAGCAGTTCAACCTCAGCACCACAAATGCCAGGATTACAGGTGTGCACTACGTCCCTGGCTAACAGGTTGCCTTAAGCCCCTAAAGTTGAGGCTGATTTGGTGCGGAGCAGTAACAATGCTTTATATATCCCTAAACTCTGTCCTACCCACCCGTTAGACTAAGTTCATCTCAGTAGAAAACATTTTCCTACTACTTACGAGGTTTAGTAGCCTTTTTATGTACGGATTTCACCGGATTTTCTTGGGTTATTTTTACTGCAGCTATGTGTGCATCTGTGTGTGGGCATGTTCAAGAGAATGCAGGTGCCAATCATCAAGTCCTTACGGAGCTGAAATCACAGTTATAAGGGGCTGGGAATCCAACTTGACTTGGGTCCTATGCAAGAGTAGTGTGCGCTCTTAACGACTGAACCATTATCCAGCCTCTGGAAATTTCTGACCTCTAACAGTATTCAATAAAATACTACACAAGGAGTTCCAGGTCAGTCTCTGCTATACAGCAAGATCCTGTAGGTATGTATGATGGCACATACCTGTAATCCCATTTGAGGAAGAAGAGGACCAGGAATTCAAGGTCACCTTTACCTACACAGTAAGTTCCAGGCCAGCCAGGGCTACAGGAAACCCTAGCTCCAAAAACCCAAACTAAACAATGAGCAGGGGGTGGGGTGGGGAGCAATCTCTCTAACAAAGTGAAAGCAAAACTAGGATGAAAAAGCCTATGGACACCCTCTACTTTGTAAGCTCATTTCTATTTTATTTTATTTTATTTTTTTTAAAGTTTTATTTATTATGTATACAGTGTTCAGTCTGCATGTATCCCTGCAGGCCAGAAGAGGGCACCAGATCTCATTACAGATGGTTGTGAGCCACCATGTGGTTGCTAGGAATTGAACTCAGGACCTTTAGGAAGAGCAAGCAGTGCTCTTAACCTCTGAGCCATCTCTCCAGCCCCTCTATTTTATTTTTAAAGGTTTTTAGGGTCTAGAGAGATGAGTCCTGAATAAGAGCATAGGCAGCTCTTGCAGAGGACCCAGATTTGATTCCCAGCACTAACATGGTAGCTCATGACTTACTCCAGTTCCAGATTTGATGCCCTCTTCTGGCCTCTGCAGGCACCACCCACGCAGACACACATGCAGGCACTTATTCATATTAAATTAAAATGCTAAAAATACAAATATAACAAGCAAAGGAAAAAACCAGACTAGGCATGCATGCTCTAATCTGTGTGGACCATCTGCTACTCTACCTTCAGACTTCTGCTTGTTTTTAATCTATTACATTTATTTATTTATGCACCCCCCCCCCCCCCCCCCCCCACACATACAATCAAGGGATAACCTGCAGGAGTCAGTTCTCTCATTCCATGTGGGCCCAGGGATCGAACTCATGCTTTCATCAGACCTGGAGGCAAGAGACCCCGACTTGTTGACCCTTCTTTACCAGCTCAAGTGGGTACTTACTATACAGGGTGGTGGTATCAGGGATCAAAATCATGGTCTTAAAAGCAGTAGGTAGGGGGCTGGAAAGATGGCTCAGTGGTTAAGGGCACCGACTGCTCTTCCAGAGGTCCTGAGTTCAATTCCCAGCAACCACATGGTGGCTCACAACCACTTGTAATGAGATCTGATGCCCTCTTCTGGCCTGCAGGAACACATGCAGACAGAACACTGTATACATAATAAATAAAATAAATAAATAAATCTTTAAAAAAAAGAGCAGTAGGTAAAGCCAGGCAGTGGTGGCGCACGCCTTTAATCCCGGCAGTCGGGAGGCAGAGACAGGTGGATCTCTGTGAGTTCGAGGCCAGCCTGGGCTACAGAGTGAGTTCCAGGACAGGCTCCAAAGCTACACAGAGAAACCCTGTCTCGAAACACCCCCCCCCCCCAAAAAAAAAGAGTAGTAGGTAACCACTCTACCAATGAGCTATACAGCCCCAGCTCTTTTATTTTTTTGAGAGGACCTCAGTATGTAGCTTAGGCTAGCCTTGGACTTGACAGCCTCCTGCCTCATCTTCCCAAGCTGACAAGGATGTACCACTGCATCTGACTGGCTTAACCTTTTGAAGTCTTTTTTTTTTTTAAATATTTTTTTAAAGATTTATTTATTGTGTATACAGTGTTCTGCCAGGCCAGAAGAGGGCACCAGACTTCATTACAGATGGTTGTGAGCCACCATGTGGTTGCTGGGAACTGAACTTGAACTCTGGAAGAGGCAGGCTGTGCTCTTAACCTCTGAGCCATCTCTCCAGCGCTGCCCCCCCCCCCCTTTTTTTTTTTTTTGGTTTTTGAGACAGGGTTTCTCTATGTAGCTTTGGAGCCTGTCCTGGATCTCACTCTGTATACCAGGCTGGCCTCGAACTCACAAAGATCTGCCTGCCTCTGCGTGCTGGGATTAAAGGTGTGCGCCACCACCGCCTGGCTTCTCTAGTCCCTTTTTAAGTCTTTATGTGAGTCTGGGAGGTCAGAGGACAACCTTAGATGTCAGTCCTCACGTTCCACCTCATTTGAAAGAGCGTTTCTTGTCAGCACACTCTCTTTCCCCCACAGTTGAGTGCCCGGTTAGCTGGCTTGTGAGTTTCAGGGTACTGTCTTCACAGGCCATCTTCTGGAAGCCCTGGGATTGCAGCCACACCCTGCCAGAATCTGCAGTGGATTCTGGGAATCTGCACTCAGGCCCTCAAGCTCGCACAGCAAACATGTTATCCACTGAGCCACGTCTTCCTCCAGCCCCTGGCTTAATCATTTGTCATGTTCATGTGTGTGAACTCTGGACTCTCGTGATTTAGGGCTGCACATCTAAGACCGCAACACAGAGGGGCACATGAGTGTTGGTATGGTTCTGTTTAGAGGACTCCCCTAGTGCCCTGAGCACATGGGATCCTTAACCTCTGGACAACTTTCATGATTAAAAACTGAGCCCTCAACAGGCATAGTAGCACGCCTTTAATTCCAGCACTTGGGAGGCAGAGGGCAGGAGATCTTTGTGAATTTGAGGTCAGCCTGGTCTACACAGAGTTCCAAAGACAGCCAGGGCTACATAGAGAGATGCTGTCTTAAAACAAAAACAAACAAAAAACCAACTGAGCCCTACTTCCCCAGCAATCATCTCCCTCCCCCTATGCTCTTTGAAAGCAAGAGTTCTTGGTGCCCCAAAGCACACTGCATTATTGTGTACTGAGGAACAGGACGGTCCCGCTCCTCAGGCAGCTCAAAGCCAGTCTGGATTTTAGAGCTGTTAATGTTAAATGCAGTAGTGGTCTGGAACCAACTTCCATGAAAGGAGATAACTAAGTTCCAAGGGAAAAACTGGGGCATGGGTAGGGGTCAGAGGGCAGGCTCAAAACAACAGAAACCGGCACCTTCTATACACTGGAGGGTTAGGGACAAAAAAAGGTTTATTTCAGAAGAGAATCAATCAGCTTATCTAGGGCAAAGCTGAGAAAGAGTGTCAACTAAAGCAGGTTTGGTGGTGCATGCCTGTAATCCCAGCACTCAGCTGGAGGCAGGATCCTCAATTCAAGGTCATCCTTAGCCATATAGTTATGTTCAAGGCTAGCCTGGAATGCATGAGACTGTCTCAAAACAACAACTACCTACAAACAAAAAAACACCAAGGCTTTCTAGTCCAATGACTATTAGCTTTAGGAGCAGTTAAGAGTAATTTGTCTATAGCCAGGCATGGTAGCACATGTCTTTAATCCCAGCATTCTGGAGGCTGAGGCAGGTGGATCTCTGAGTCTAGGCCACCCTGCTCAACATAGGGAGTTCCAGGACAGCCAGGGCTACGTGAGAGAGATCCTGTCAAAAAAAGAGCAATTTGTCCTCAATTCCCAGCTAGAGAATAGCACGGGCCCAGTGGAGTAGACCCACGAGGCTCCTCAAAGACAGCACTTCACACCTGAGTGAGGGTCCAAGTACCCACCTTCAACTGTGTTCCCCACCCCTAGGAAGCAGGCAGCACTCTAGGACGATCTCCTGCCATACTTCTTGGGAAACTCTAATGTGGACAAAAGGGCCAAAGACCAACAAAGCTAATAGTTTTATGTGTTTTCAATGTGAAAATTCAAGTTCACTACCAACATCCCCCTCGTCATTCTGTGAGGTCAAAGAAAGAGACTGCACTGCAGGTCCTGAGCACAGGGACAGTGACGGTCAGTCTGCATGTCCACTCTTAGGACACGGTGGTGCTCAGTAGGTGCCCATTACTTCTGAACATGGGCTGAGGTATGGAGCAACTTGTCCAGGGTCTAGGCCTCCTGGCTGCTAGCCAAGAGTCTGCCAACAGTATCTGGTTCTTTTCACTTTCCAGCACTTGGCTTTAGAGTGGACTGGGGATTAATCTTCTCCCTGTTAACAGACATCAAAGACAAAAGAGGCCCAGTTCCTGGCATTTTTGTACACAGATTTCTCATAGATTTATTTCTGTGTCATGTTATATATAGACCTATTCATATATACCTTTCTTTAAATATACAATCTATATTCCCTTCCCCACCAAAATCACAAGAAGAGATCTAAATCCTTCCAGGATTTCCATTGGGTCTCCTAAGATGATTAGCTAACAAAGAAACATTTCTTAACATCTCAAAAATAGCTGTTCTCAGGCTATGGGCCCACTGAAGCAGCAGTGTTCCCAGGCTCAAGAAGACGAGAAAGGACAAGAAACAACTGTAGTGTGATGGGATTCTGGGATCAAAGTGTCCAGCGACTCCCAGAATGGCAGACTGGCTCCAGAACTCTAAGGCTGGGATGAAGGTGGAGGACACCCTTCCCATGGCTTTTCAGATGCAGCCCAATAGGCACGGGGAGGGAGGAGAAACTGCAGATTAGGCATGCAGGGGTAGGCGTGGTAGAGAACACCTGTGGGTGGTGATGAGCCAGCACCCTCCAGAGGACTGCCAACCTACTCAAGGACATGGGTAATGGGCAGAAACGGAGCTGAGTGAAGAAGGATGACTGCAAGCGTGGCAGGAAGAGGCAATGGAACACATAACAAGTACCAACAGAACGTGAGCGGTACTGGCCTTCTCCCTACAGAGGGTGTGGCTTATGTCTGGGGGTGGAGGAGATGAAAAGTCATGAGCTAGGATTATCAGCTGGCCAGGGGCACAGGAAGGTTCTCTGAGGACTCCTAAGGGGTAGGCAGGTAGGCAGCTGGGACCCCACATTCCCAGGGAAGAAACAAGTCCTTTCAGTTCGACTTGGACCAAATCTTGGCGCTCCCTCGGAGTCTGGCAAGGGGAAGAGAGAGAGAGGGGATGCAAGGGGTCTCCTAATTCCTGGAGGTCACCCCCATTCCCGACCCCATGCAAATGACTAAAGCAGGTGGAGCAGCCAGGCTGACGTCCCTGAGGTAAAAGTGGGGTACCCAGACACAAGCGGCTCCCCGCACGGGCTCACCCCTTGCCCTTTGAGGCTTTCTTGCTGGGCTGGCGCTGGTTGGTACCAGGAGCTGGTTCTCTCAGCTCTGTCAGGTGTTGCTCAGGATCCTGAGAAGTGGCTGCAGCAGCTGCTGCTGTTGTGACTTTAATGGTTTTTTTAAGGTTGGCAACCTATCAGGATGAAAGGAGTGGAGGATAGCAAAGAAGGTTCCAGAACCTGACAGGTCCTGATTATTTTCTCAGTTTGCCTCAGCCACATTCCAGCCCCTGTGCCCAGGCCAGGAGCCCAGGCTGGGGAGCTGTAGTTGACCCTGTCCCTGCCTGCCCACCTCACTCTCGATCTGCTGCTTCAGGCCCAGCTGCTGCTCCTTGTGCTGGTTGGCACGGCTGACTTGCTCCTCGATGCCGGACAGCACCACCTCACAGCCTACGCACCTGTGGGAGTCAGGGCAGGAGAAAAGTGTCAGCAGAAGAGGGCTGTGATCACAGACTCATTAAAAACAAACAAACAAACTCAAGGGGCTGGAGAGATGGCTCAGTGGTTAAGAGCACTGGGTGCTCTTACAGAGGACCAAGGTTCAATTTCCAGCACCCACTTGGTGGCTCACAACTGCATATAACTCCAGTTCCAGGGGATCCGATGCCCTCTTCTGACCTCCACAGGCACCAGGCACACACGTGGCAAACAGATATACATGCAGGCAAAACATTCATACACAAAAAAGTAAAAATATTAACAAAACAAAAAAAAAAACCCAAAAAACAAAAAAACCCAACAACTCAAAAGCAAGCCTCCAAGCTAGACTCAAACCCCTTGTCTAAGCTGGGCGCCCTCACCAGGGCACCTGGGAACCAGCTACAACAGTATTCTCATCAGCAAAAGCCCTGGAGTAGGATCAGAAAGGGAAAAGGAAGTAGTAGAGTGATACAAACACCGTGGGTGGGCTGGGGGTTGTTGGAGAAATAAATGGCTCAGTGGTGGAGAACACCTATTGCTCTTGCAGAGAACCAGAGTTTGATTCCCAGCACCTACACCAGGAGGCTCCCAACCACCAGCTGCAGGGGGATCTGACACCTCTGGCCCCTGAGCACCTGCACTCACCTGCATACCCATCCCCCCACCCCCACCACACAACTACAAATAATAAAAGTAAATGAAAACAGCAACAAAAAGATGAGAGTGGGAACCACACAGCACTCGGGAGGCAGAGGCAGGTGGATCTCTGTGAGTTCAAGGCCAGCCTAGTCTCCAAAGCAAGTTCCAGGAAAGGCACAAAGCTACACAGAGAAACTCTGTCTCGAAAAAAACAAAAAACCAAAACCAAAACCAAAACCAAAACCCAGGAGTGCCAGGCATGGTGGTGCACAGTAGTGCAGCCTGTAATCTGGGAAGCAGAGGCAGAAGGATCTTGAGTTCAAGGGCAGCCTGGAATACATAGTGAGAGCACACTAAAGTTAGACAGGGATACAAAGAAGGAAAGGGAAGAGAGACCCATGACCCATGGTGTTATGCGCCATTGTACTAAGTTCATAAGTTCAGCCTATGAGAGTGACAAGCCTCCCATTAAGAACCCTCAAGTGCACCACCCCCATTACCTTCCCCAATTACTTCAACAATCCTGCCTCTTCGCACCCAGTGTCCCCTGGAAGCCTGTTCCCGCGGAAGCCTCTGGAGGAAAGCACTGGTCTTTTCTCTCCCCCAGGGCTAACCCTCCTCCGCAGCTCAGTCCCCGCGTTCTCCTGGCTGTGTAAGGGGAGGTCAAGGCCTGACAGGTTCTCACCACTCCTGCAGGGTTCGGGCAATGGCACTGAGGTCCTGGCGCTGGATGTCCCGCCCAATGCTGTAGTCAACCTCTAGCCGCTGATTGCGCTGGTCCAGAGAGCCACGAAGGACATCGGCATAGACAGCCTCAATCACGAGGTCTTCCAGCTGGCGCACATTCCGAAGGGCAAGGGCCTCCAGCAACACTGCATATGGGATACACTGGGTCCAGGGGTCAGAGCAGGGTTTGGAGGGTTCAAAAGCAGGGAAGGACTTCCCATAATCCCATTCCCTCTTTTCCCCACTACCGAATCCTACATGTCCTCCACTCTTATCCCTAAACCATCTCCTAGAAAATACTAGTTCTAAAGCAAAACGCATTACCACCTCAAAAACATCATCAGAACAGGACCACCTTTTTTCTTTCTTTTCTTTTACGGTATTTTATACAGGCTCTCATTCTATAGTCCAGGCTGGCTTGGAACTCACTATGTAGTTCAGGCTAGACTTGATCTCACACTAATCCTTCTGCATCAGCCCCCCAAGTGCTGGGGTTACATGAGACATGACACCAGACTCAAAAAAGACACTCTTAAAACACATGACAGAGGCTCACCTCCCACAGCACAGCAAAAGAAATGGCATCTTCCTGGTGCCCTTTCTTTGGTAGTAGCTAAGGCTATTGTATTACATCAGCTTGACATCAGAAGATTATGGGAAGGGTCTGGAGTTACTCTGTTTAACACTTAAGACTTAGCCAAGTTACAAGCTGGCATCACCTCTGAGGCATCCACAACCATGAGCTGGATTCCAGCAAAAATCACCAGGACTCAATTCTAATTAACAACTGGGAGACTGAAGACGAGGGACACATGATGTAATGTGACAAAAAGCTGCGCCCACAAGGACACAGACACCTCTGAGGGACACATATGTCTCACTTTAGCAAACAAGTCTGGTGCTTCACAGGAGAAGAACCCCAAAGCTGAGGCTTTGTTGGTCTGGAATTCTGTATGGTGAATGAAACATGCTGGGTGTCCTAGTGGCTATTTTGACACCAGCCACAAGGAGGTAACTTAGAACTTCGGGTCAAACTGAGAGACTATCGGCCTGAATGCCTGCAGTAGTGTTGTTCCAGTTCGGACGAGAGACAGAGGCGGTCAACAGCTCTCCAGGTGCAGACAGACTCCGAGGGACAAACAATAGGTAGGTGGCAGGACTGTCACTTACCTTGACTTTGGCAGCCAGAGTGACAACTGACAGATGTCGAAGCTTATTCTTCTGAGCCTCGGTGAGTGGGGGAAGATTTCTGGCTTCAGCTAGGGAAAGGGACAGAAGCCCAGGAGTCTTATTTTTAGCAGTTTCTTATATGTTTTCTGCACCAATTAGGCTGCCCAGGTTCATTTATGGCAGGCACCTAAGTAGGGCATCCCAGGAATTTCTTCCAAGTCTCTCCAGAAACCACCCTTCTCCTGGCTCCACAGCTCCAGCCCCTATTTACCTAAGTAGTCAGCATAGGTCCCATAGGCAAACACTGTGAGCAGCCTGAAGGTGGAGGCAAAGTCGCTTTCTGCCAACTGCATAAGAACATAAGGGAGGTGACAGGAAGGAACTATTGAACCAACTTTCTGACCCCATCCCTCCCAACAGTACCTGTCCTGGTCCACCAAGAGGCTTTCTCTACATCTCCGGACGTACAGTTTCTCTAAGGGCTCACTTCTACCTTTAGCCCTCTGTTATACTATGCATCAAATCCCTACTCTAAATCAGGGGTTAAAACATTTAGTGTTCAAACCGGGCGGTGGTAGCCCACGCCTTTTATCCCAGCACTTGGGAGGCAGATGCAGGCAGATCTCTGTGAGTTCCAGGCCAGCCTGGTCTATAAATCGAGTTCCAGGACAGCCAGGGCTACACAGAGAAACCTTGTCGGGGGTGGGGTGGGGGTGGGGGACAAAACAAAACAAAAAACACCCCATAAACATTCAGTGTTCAGAGTATCGCGCACGCGCGCGCGTGCACACACACACATTAGACATTGTAAATATGTAATTATGTAATTTTGGCCCTCAGAGGGCATAGAATTTATGGCCTCTGTTTCAGATTGTCCTCAGTGAGGTGGTTTTATATCATCCACTAGTATTTCATATCACCATTCACTTATCCTGGCATGTCATCCCTGCAGATTCTCACCTAACAGTATCTTCTAACAAGGCTATAGACCTAGCATCCGCTAGCCTACAAGGATGCAGCGGAACTGCAGCCTTTGAAGTAAACTGTTGCCAAATAACTGGCTTATACATTTTATTCATTTATCTGATCTCTTTGACTGAATACAAGCTTGAAGGGCAAACCTGATGTCTTGTACTTGGCAGAATACTAAACACTGTCAGGCAATTGGGAAATGTTTCTTCTACTTGTCTTAAGGATATACTTTAGTTCACTGTAGATAAACCAGGAACAAAAGATAGCCAGTTTTCTATGAATGGCAATCCAAAATACATTATACTCCGATTCAACCACAGGCCCTCTAAAATGCGGCTCAGTCTAGACACATACTACTCTCAGGACACATTCTGGTGCCACAGTATTGGCAATCCATTTGCTCTATACTTCAAGCTCTTGACTTGGCCATTCCTGTGAATGGTTCTTTGTCGTGTTCATAGCGGGTTACCACTGTCTTTATTATCCACCTTAAATGAATTAGTATATGCAACATTGGACACTTGGGGAGCTAACATAGCAGAATATGCTCATTCTTTCCATTTTCAGGAGACTTTAGACTTTCCCACAATTTTACTTCTGTAATTGTGAGGGGCAGTACTTTCTAGTCGTTCCCCCCGCCCCCCCAGTTCTGAGAATTCAACCTATAGAGAGCCTTGTATACTATAACTGAGCTACATCTCTACTCCTTTTTGAGATGGAGTCTAAGTTGCCCAGGCTGGCCTAAAATTTGTGATTCCCCCCTGCCTTAGCATCCCATGTTCTGAAATGGAACCCAAAGCCCCATGAATGCTAGGCAAGTATTCTATCAACTGAGTTATGTTCTAGTTTCTCATAACCATTTTTAAGAGAAAACTGAGCCTTTTAATAAGGTTTCTCTGATCAAGGTGACATGTTTTTTTTTTTCCCAAGACAGGGTTTCTCTGTGTAGCCCTGGCTGTCCTGAAACTCTGTAGACCAGGCTGGCCTTGAACTCAGAGCTCCACCTCACTCTGACTCCTGAGTGCTGGGATTAAAGGTGTACCCCTCCACCACCTGGCTGATGACAAGATTAGTAAGAGGGATCACACTGGTGGACAAGCTGGAACTTACAAGTAGTATTCTGAATGGCATGCTCTTTTGCTTAAAAATTAAAAATCCAGTTGGGTAGTGGTGGTGGTGGCAGCGGCACACATCTTTAATCTCAGCACTCGGGGACAGAGACCAGTAAATCTCTGTGAGTTCAAGGTCATCCTGGTCTACAAATCGAGTTCCAGGACAGCCAGAGCTGTTACACAAAGAAACAGTCTTGGGGGGAAAAAAAAAATCCCTGCTTGTTTCGGCAGCACATATACAAAGAAGACCAGCATGGTCCCCGAGCAAGAATGACATAAATTCGTGAAGCATTCCACATTTTTTTTTTTGGGGGGGGGGGGGTTTTTTCGGACAGCGGCTCTCTGTGTAGCTTTGCACCTTTCCTGGAACTCAATTGGTAGCCCAGGCTGGCCTTGAACTCACAGAGATCCGCCTGCCTCTGCCTCCCTTGTGCTGGGATTAAAGGCGTGGGCCACCACCGCCCGCATTCCACATTTTTAAATAAGAAAAAGTTAAAATTCTGCACAAGGCCTAGGCAGGAGGACTAGTCCAAGGCCAAGCCAGACGACGACGACTTTTACTAGTCTTCACAGTGAAACCCTGTCTCAAAAGTGTGTGTGCAGAGGGAGTGGGCACTAAGTTTACAGACCCCTTATCTCCAAAGAGAAAAAGAAGACCTTTATTTGATTGGCAGTTAATTATCACTGCCCTGTTCACCAGAGTAGTCAGGAGCTACAAAATGAGCCCAGGCACTCGTGGAGGAAACTTCGGCCCCAAGGTTCTCTGTGGACTACCCAGGCAAGCAACCTACCTCTCTAACATTGGGCATATCCAGCAGTTCCCCAAACACGTAGACACCAGGGGCCTCCAGCACCTGATGGATGAGTGTGGCCAGCGCGGCCCCCTTAGCCGACTTGGCAAGGAGCAGGAACTGCTCCTGGTTCTGGCCCGTCACCTTCACCTCCGCACTCATGGCTGCACCGAGGTGCGGCGGGGCTCTGGTCTCGAGCTGTCTGGAGCTGCAAGGGAAGAGGAACGTGAAGCTAAAAGGTCCCCGGACACTGTCAGGTCAAGGGCAGGGGACTGCACTCAAGAGGCACTAAACGCCACTTCTGCAGAGAGAAAGCAGGTCACCAGTTCCTTAAAGTCCGCCACATCCTGGCTGCCACGCCCACCCTCTCCCCCAGTCCAGGGCCTAATCCCAGGCCCCACCACGTGCACCCCATTGGGCTCTACTACAGAAGAGGTGGCGAGGGAAGCGGTGGCACATGGTGTCCACCCCAACGACGACGCTCCCCCCCTCCCCAGCTCTGAACTCCTGTCCTGCACGTGCCCGCAACCACGTGACCTCACCTCCACGCTCCTCACGCGTGGCTCCACCCCCCTCCCTTAAAGACGCAGCCCAGGGACGGCGGGTCCGCGCCCAAGGCCGGGTCGTACCCTGGGACGGAGTGCCGTCGCTACCTGGAAGCCTCGTCTTCCAGCGCACGGGGCGGGGCGGCCGCTCCGTCACCTCCGGCAGCGGCTCCCAGCCTTTCCTGCCACCCCCCGCAGGGTCGCTCTAGCCACCCGCTTCTATGGCCAGCTTCCGGCCGTACTTCCGCTCCCGGGAGGCGGGTTCCGGGCGGCTCTGGGCCTGCTTCCGCTTTCCAGCGGCTGGAAACTTGAGAGCTTCCGCTGTGTGGATAAAGGCTTTTTGGTACAAGAGCGAGCGGTGGGAGCCGGGTGCCGAGGAGTCCCCAGCTCGGGGAAGATCCTGCGTCGCCGGGTAGCCCGGGAGCGGCGGGAGGGGCGAGGAGAGCAGAGGGCGGCACAGCGTTGCTACGGCGACTTGAGCGTCAGTGACCGGCGCGAAGACGCAGAAAGGGAGAGAGGAAGGAAAAGTGACGAAGTTAGCGGTAGACATAGTTTGGGTAGTTCAACCACCCGTGTTTTTACGAAGGAAAGTTTTAAAACGTATAGGAGCCGGGAGTGGTGCCACATGGCTCCTCTCCTTGCATTTGCAAGGTGGAGGCAGGAGGATCGGGAGTTCAAAACCAGCTTCAGCTACACAGCAAGTTCCAGGCCAGTCTGGGCTATTTGAGAACCTGTCTCAAAAGGAAACAAAACAAAACCCCAAATGGTAAAGGGAGAGGGGGGAATGTATTGGTCAGACTTTTAAGGTTTTCTTCCGTTAAATTTTCAGAGCTGTACCGCATGACCGGACTTTTGGCCATGGTTACCACACGTGATCGTTATGTTTTGAGTACTTGAATATCAGTTGACAGGAGAAAATTGTAAGTGGAACGAAGGCAGTTGAGGAAATTTAAAAAATAAAGGATTTAGCTGGACACTTGTAATCCCAGCATTCAGGAGGCTGAGGCAGGAGGATTGCTTTGAATTCGAGGCTAGCCTGAGCTACAGTGTGAGAGACCCTGTTTAAAGAAACTTTAAGTCTCTGGGTGGCGGCGCACACCTTTAATCCCACCACTTGGATTCCTGAGTTGCAGGCCAGCATCTTCTACATAGGGAATTCCAGGATAGCCAGGACTACTACACGGGAGAGCATGTCTCAAAGCACAACAAAACAAGCAAAATACACAAATCCTCACAGAAACCCTTTAAGGTAAGGTAAAGCCAGATGGGCTGGTACATATCTGTAATCCCATCAAACAGGCTGAGGCACAAGAATAGAAAGCGCATAGGAAGAGAGACAGAGGCCTAGAGATGTGAGCTTCCTAAGTAACCTGTGAGAGGAAGACACACAGCACCCAAGTGCATGCTTATCTGGTTCTGTTACCTCCCTAAAGAAAGCCAGGCATAGTGGGATATGCTTTAATCTAGCACTTGGGAGGCTAAGACAGGAATATCTTAGGTTCAAAGGTAGTCTGGGCTACATGGGTTCCAGGCCAGTGTGAGTTATACTGAGCTGAGAGGAGAGTCAGGGGAAAGGATTAGGAAAGAGGACAACAAGGGAGGAGAAGTGAGAAGGAACCTGAGATCCAGTATTGATTCGCCGTGAACCACCTGGCCTACTTGGCTTTCTATTGCCATAACACACTGTCCAAAAACAACTTGAGGAGGAAAGATCTGCATGTCCAGATCACAGTCCATCTTGAAGGGAAGTCAGGGTAGGAACTTAGTGGAGGACATGAGAGATGCTACTTAGTGACTTGAGCTCCAGGGCTCACATTCAACACCACTCTTACACCTTCCAGGACTACTTGCCCCATGGTGGTAAATCATTAATCAGGAAAATAACCCCAGGGCTAGAGAGGTGACTCAGCATTTCAGAACACTTGTTGCCCTTGCAGAGGACCTAGGTCTGATTCCCAGCACCCACAGTCAGCTTTAACTCTAGTTTCAGGGACTTAAATGGGCTCTGAGGCACCAGGCATGCATGTGGTGCACATACATACATGCAGGAAAAAGAAACAAAGTCAGTCGTTCTTTCTGTTTGTTTGTTTTCCAGACAGGGTTTCTCTGTGTGGCCCTAGCTCTGCAGACCAGGCTGGTCTCAAACTGACAGAGACCCGCCTGCCTCTGCCTCCCAAGTGCTGGGGTTAAAGGGAAGTGAGCAAGTAGTTTAAAGAACTCCACAGATTCATCTACAGACAATGTAATGGGCCTTTTTTTTGTTTTTGAGACAGGGTCTCACTATATAGCTCTGGCTGTCCTGGAACTCACTAATGTAGAGTGGGCTGTAGCATGAATCTTAACAGTTCTTATTAATAAAATCAAACCTGAGCTAGGTATTGGGGTAAATGCTGGAAGCCCAGAGAAATAGAACAAGCCACAGCTATCTCACCTCGCCGGATCCTCAGCTGG
>CABHPP010123993.1:0-48660 GCA_902168425.1 Peromyscus attwateri
ATATAACATATAACATAGACAATGTCAGTCATAATCTGAGGAAGAGTGCCTTTTTTTTCCCTCGAGACAGGATTTCTCTGTGTAGTTTTGTACCTGTCCTGGAACTCTATAGCTCAGGTTGGCCTCGAACTCACAGAGATCTGCCTGCCTCTGCCTCCCAAGTGCTGGAATTAAAGGTGTGCGCCACCACCGCCCGGCTGAGTACCTTTTTTTAAGGGCAGGGATAATAGCAAATTAATGGGCAGGAGTCAAGGCTGAAAACTGGGCGATAAGGTTCTCAGAAAAAGGCCTTGTTTGGAAGATAGCTGAAAATTGTTGAGAAAATTAGACATAGAAAATTAGGCGGTGGTGGAGGGCCAGAGTGTGTGAGTCCAAAAGAGCTGAGCCTCACTGATCCCTGCTCCCTTCTTGCAGACTGTGGGTAAGAGCAGCAAGATGCTGCAGCACATTGACTACAGGATGAGATGCATCCTGCAAGATGGCCGGATCTTTATCGGGACCTTCAAAGCTTTTGACAAGCATATGAATTTGATCCTCTGTGACTGTGATGAATTCAGGAAGATCAAGTAAGGAGAGGGCTGTTGGGAGGGAAAAGGCACTGGGGATGGACCCGATGGGGATGGGATGGGTGGACCAAAGTGTGGGATGGCCATTCAGCTAGGTGTTCTCGTTTGCTCACCTGCCTTTTGAAGGGAGAAACTGAAATGGGATTGATGGCTGCTAAGGAATCTCTTCCTTAATCTAGAAAACCTTGCTCTCTAATTCTAGCAAAGTGGAAGTTGGTGAGGAGGGCTGCTTGGCTTTTAATTTCTCTGATTTTGCATGCCCCTGGGTACTGGGGTAAAGGGCTCTCATGTTCTCCCCACAGGTGTGTGAGGGGGGAGAGCTTGATTTTCTGGCCTCATTACCTATTTGTAAAGCTGTAGCCTACAGGGCTCTCCTATTGCAGCCTGGTCTGAAACTGCTTTAAGAAGCCTCTGACCCTCTTCAGGGTAAGTGCTCTGCTCCCCATGTGGGTTTGGGGCCAGTGATTTTTGTTGGCATTTTCTAAAAAATTGAAGATGCTTTCTCATTTGCTGCAATTCTGTAGGTTTATTAGCTAACTCCTTCCAGGACCATTAAACTATCCCAGTCCTGCTTTATATATTGGAGACACCACGAGGCTCAACAAGTGATGTGACTTTGTGGTCATATGCACACTCCTGATACTCAGCATTCGTTCTATGTACTGACTGAATTCCCGTAAATTCTTTTTGAGATTGTTCTCTTTTGTGGCCCAGGGTCAAGTATAGAATAAAAATGCAGAGATGCCTGGGTGCCTGGTACATGTTAGAGTGGGCCAGCAGATCAGTGTGGAATTTCCATTTTATAAATGAAACTGATTTTCTGATTTAAAGAATGATGGGAAATATTTTTTCAAATAAAATTAATGAGAAAAAACTTAAATACCTGCTTTTTTTTTTCCATCATGAAAAGCTAATACAGGCTTATTTAACAAGACAGTATGAGCTAAAAAGGGGAAAAAAATCTAAGTTGTTTTTTAAAAATCAGGATATTTCTTATTTTAAAAACTGTGGCTTTGACTCCCTGCTCCTATCTTGCAGATACTTTTCCTAGTTTACATTTTTCATTTCATTCATCTTTTCCAGTTGTTGCTGTTTTTATGGTGGGTTCTGGTTTGAGGTCACCCATGTGAAATTTCTACGTGACTCTTGTAAAAATTCAACTTCTTTGTATGTGAAATTTCTCCTACCTTGTCCTCCCTCTATCCCTTCTATTCTCATGTGAGGCCAAGGGTGGAATTGTAGGCCTTGCGATTGAATTTTGTTCCTGGTATAACACTGCATGGATGTGTAGTGGGTGGTATTCACTTTTGTTTAGGAATTGTTTAGCCTGCCTTTTGTCTGTGAAATCTTAAGCTGAAGGCAGGGAGCAAGGTAGTATCAAAGAAAACCAGGAAAGGCATTGTCAGTTGACTATGGAAGTGTCTACATCAGGGCTGGGCTTTCTTGCTGCTTGTCCTGTCTCCTGGTCTGTGCATCTTCTTGGCTTGGTAGAAAACAGTCAGCCATCTCTCCATATGAGGTCACTTAGTCTGAGATGCTGTCCAAAGGACCTGTTTTAGAAAGTTTATATACTGTTTGTCAGGTGATGTAATATAAAGCAAACCTTGGTGATTCCTAGATAGGGAAACCTAAATGTTTCCTACCTTCTAATACTTTTTTGTCTAAAAATTCCATTTTAGGCCAAAGAACTCCAAACAAGCAGAAAGGGAAGAGAAGCGAGTTCTTGGTCTGGTGTTGCTTCGAGGGGAGAACCTGGTCTCCATGACAGTAGAAGGACCTCCTCCCAAGGATGTAAGTTCCTCCTGAATACCTGTAGAAGGGAGGCCCTCATGGGAGCCAGGCTCTGTTAAGTGCTCTGGTTGTGTACTCCTTTACAGACAGTGAATGAGTGGAGAGCTAGAATTTGGGACTTGAACCCTAATCAGCAGGGGAGCTACCTGAGGCCATTCGTCACTTACTAAAAATTAACAGTTCCATAAATTATGTAACAACAGTGAATGAACAAAGAGGGAGGGTTCAGATGGAGGAAAGGGAAGGGAGAAACTCTAATTGTAATCTCAAAAAGTAATTTAGAATACATAGTAGTTCCTGCTGGGTGTGGTGGTGCACACTTTTAATCCCAGCAAAGGCAAGTGGATCTATGAGTTCAGGACTAGCCAGGGCTACATATTAAGACTCTGAAAACAAAAACATCTCCAGATCATAGAATTACGGATGCTTTGTTTGGTAGTTACAGAATAATAGTATTTATTGGTCATCTGTGCACCAGGGATGGCAGTGTTTTATTTAATCATTGTAAGAAGATTTTAGTTTGCTTTTGAAAAATTATTCTCACCTTGTTGACGGAATAAACTAAGTTTAGCAGTTCGTCTAAGATGTCATAGCTAGTAAATGGCAAACCTGACATGTGATCCAGATGATCGTGGTTCTGCAAACCAGTGTATGTTTATAAATAGAGCTGTCTAAAAAGAACCTAACCAAATTTGTTTTCTCTTTTATTTTAAGACATTGTTAATTGGGAGAATATTCTTAGCCTGTGTTTATGTATATATGTGTGTTTTAATTTTGCTTGATTTGGACCCAGGATGTCATGTATGTTGGGCAAGCACTCTGCCACTGAGCTGCATCTTTAGCTCCCCTGTTTTTTATCCACACACATGCTTCTTTGTAATGCATGAAAAAGTTTGTTCTGTCTTTTCAGTTTGTAAACATCCTTCAGTTACCCTCTTGACTTAAGTCTTGCTAATAGCCTCTCAAGTGAGTAGAGAGTAGTGTATCTCATTCCTTTCCTTATTTTGAACACTACAGCCTTCTTCATTTGTAAATATGTATTAGAGGTGTTATTTGGCCACTGTCACTTAACAAGAGAAAATCAGAGAACCTCATGTCTCTGTTGACAGGTCAAGTGCTATTTTGTTTTCCTAGGTATGAATGTAGGTATTGAGTGACATGCTTCTCTACACTTAAGTTCTAGTCTCTTTATAAGGGGTGATAGGTAGGTTCTTGGTCTTGCACGGAAGAAGAATGGTGTTGATAGGTATGTTAGTGTATATAATTAGTACTGTTTCAGTGCCTTATAAATGCAAGAGGCTCCTAGGCAGTGCTATTCCAAGGTGTACTTAGAATTTAGCCCGCTGAGCATTTCAGTATGTTTTGTACCAGGCCCTTTCTTTTGGGCCATCAACCAGCTCCCAAATCATGATGGAGACTTAATTAGTTTTGAATGCTCCGTCTTAGCTCGTTTCTAGCTAGCTCTTTTAACTTAACCTGTTTATCTTTATCTATGGTTTTTTTTTGGGGGGGGTTTCAAGACAGGGTTTCTCTGTGTTGTTTTGGTACCTGTCCTGGATCTCGCTCTGTAGCCCAGGCTGGCCTTGAACTCACAGAGATCGGCCTGGCTCTGCCTCCGAGTGCTGGGATTAAAGGCGGTGTGCCACCACCGCCCGGCTCTTTATCTAGGTTTTGCCTTGGGGCTTTTTACCTTTTCTTACTTTCTTGCTGTCTGCATGTCTGTCTGGCTGATGGCTGCCTGGCTTCTGGCCCCGGGCATGTCCCCCCTTTTTCTCCTTTTCTTGCTCTTCGTTCTAATTTTTTGAGCCTAGATTTCTCCTATTTATTCTCTGCCTGCTAGCTCCGCCTATCCTATCCTTTCTCTGCCTAGCTGTTGGCTGTTCAGCTCTTTATTAGACCAATCAGGTGCTTTAGGCAGGCAAGGTGAAACAGATGCAGCATTCTTTACATAATTAAACACACACCCTTACATCGTTAAACAAATGTAACACACCTTTACACAGTTAAAGTAATATTCTACAGCATAAACAAATGTAACATCTTTGCCTAGTTAAAATAATATTCTACAACAATCTTCTTTTCAGACTGGTATTGCCCGAGTGCCACTTGCTGGAGCTGCTGGGGGGCCAGGAATCGGCAGGGCTGCTGGCAGAGGAATCCCGGCTGGTGTCCCCATGCCCCAGGCTCCTGCAGGACTTGCTGGGCCAGTCCGAGGGGTTGGAGGCCCCTCACAGCAGGTGAGGCATTGGAGGAGGACTACCATTTTCTGGTAGTTAGGGGAGAATCTACAGCTTGATCGGGAGTCCAGAATGACCAGTCTCATGATGAGTCGTGATTGTCAGGCTGTCAGTGTTTGTGTGAAGAGATGTACAAAAGGTATTCCAGCCAACTGAACTTAGCAAAATGTTCCTGTGACATTCTTTTTCCATGTCACCAGTCTTAACTGAAAGTGCAAGTGCTTTTTTCCCCAGTTGGATTGGCCAAGAGGCTGGAAATTGGGCATTGGGTTTCCTGATGGTTGACTTTTCAGGGGAAGTCTGGTGGCATGAGTTGTAGCTTTAGGAGGCTTCAGGCTCAGTGCAGTTGAGGGGGAAGATGCACAGTTAGTGTTTTGTTTAATTCTTCTTCGTTATTTCAGGTGATGACTCCACAAGGAAGAGGTACTGTTGCAGCTGCTGCAGCCGCAGCCACAGCCAGTATTGCAGGAGCCCCGACTCAGTACCCACCTGGTCGTGGGGGTCCTCCTCCACCCATGGGCCGAGGGGCGCCACCTCCAGGTGAATATCCTCAAAGGAGACCAGTCCTAATTCATCACCAGATGCCTTAGCTGGATTCATGATGAAGTAGCTCTTGACTGAAACTGATGATGAGTTTGTGTGATTAAGCAGGATTACTCTGAGATCCAGCCTGGCTGACTGAGTTGGGAACTAGCTGGACAAGAGCCGTAGGAGCCCCTCTGGCTCGGGGCCCCTTTGCTTGTAGAGGCTGAGAGGATGGACTGGGCTGTCTGACTGGTCCACAGCTCTGTATGTTCCAGCTTTTAAGAAGTCACTTGGGTTTTTCTCCTTCAGGTATGATGGGCCCACCTCCTGGCATGAGGCCTCCTATGGGTCCCCCAATGGGGATCCCTCCTGGCCGAGGAACTCCAATGGGCATGCCCCCTCCTGGGATGCGACCTCCTCCTCCAGGGATGCGAGGTAAGTGCCTACAATAGTGACTTTGTCTTCCTTCCCTAGAGTTTATTGGGCCAGGAATTGGAGATTGACTTTAGACCTCAGTTTGGGGAAGTGAGCTCTTAGATAGCTGTGTCCAGAAAGTAGCGAGGAGGGAGTAAACATTAACAGGTTAGTCTTGCCTCTCTGGTGGAACAGAGGTGTGTTCAGTGATTAGTCCAGCAGCCCTGGCTGTAAGATGAGAGTCCCAGAGATCACAGTGGAGACTGTCCCATGCCCTTGACTAATTAAGAGAGTTCTTCTCTTGCTGGGTGTGGTGGTTCATGCTTTTAATCCTAGCATTCCAGAGGCAGGTGGATCTCTGAGTTTGAGGACAGCCAGGACTACATAGTGAGTGTCTTTGTCAAAACAAACAGCCCAGAAAGCCCAGAGAGCATTCTGACTATCAGCCCTGTGTTTTTTCCATGAAGTCATAGTAGGTCTTAACATAAATAATACTCAAATTTTATCGCCATTTTATTTCTCTTTATTTTGCATTTGTGTTTTTTTTTTTTTTTTTTTTTTTTTTGGACATAGCCCAGTCAGCCTACCCCTGTAGTCACTTGATAGCTACCTGCAGAGTGTGGGAAGCTGGGGGCTTGAGTTACAGATCAGGTTCTGACTAAACTTTCTCTTGCTTCAGGTCTGCTTTGATCCTCGCACAGCAATGTGGCAGTAGCTCCACTGAGGTGTGGGCCCTATTCCCCAGGGCCGAGTTACCATAGACCTGTTTGTTTGTTATGCTGTTCATGGAGTCTCCCTGGATCGTCTGGTTTCCCTTTCAGGGCCCCCTCCCTGGGGAATGTGCCCTCCAAGGCCCTAGACTCATCTTGGTCCTCCTCAGCTCCTTGCCTGTTTCCCAGAAGGCTGTACATAGTCCTCTTTTTTTTCCTGTGGCCTATGAAGCTGGTTTATAATAAACTCTTAAGAGACTGTTATACACACACTTGATATATCCGTTTGTCTTTAGAAAAGCCTTCCATGAGTGCCTTATAAAGGGTTTCCTTGGAAAAACTAACCCTACTCTTAGCTGCTTCCTTATATTTTACTGTTGTTTGGACTAAGAAAATTGCAAACTGAACTCCAACAAGGCTTTTTGTCCATCAAATTTAAAGACCAGTTTGAGGAGATAAGCATTCATATGCTGTTAAGTGTTACATCCCTTAGATAGGCAGATCTTTATGAAGCAGACACTAAAGGTGAGAACCCTGTGGGGTGGGGTACTGTTAGAACTTTTTATCTCAGGGCCACACAACACACATGCACATACTGCAACCTGACTTTCAAGTGGGATTGCCATGATTTCTTTGTTTGGATGATGAGATAATGAGCAGCACTGTAGTATGTAGCACAGCAAGACTAGTGACCAATGGAAGTGCTGGTTTTCTTGGCGTGCGATGGTAGCTCCAGGAAATCACATAGAGGTAAAGGGTCAGGGTTATCTCAACACGTGACATTGGATTAAATTCATTATCCTTTCACGAGCAAACTGGGAACAGAAGGAGATTCTAAACATAAAAGTCTCTCAGCTAGGGCCTGGAGGAGGGTAGCTTAGTGATGGAATATTTGCCTGGTATTTGCAAAGCTGGATTAGGTCTCTAGCACTGCTAGAGGGGAGGGGAGGGGCTGTACAGCCAACAACATAACAAGGTCCTGCTTTCACTGATTCCTTCCACTTGGTGCTGGAAGCTGAGGCGATGGCGGTTGGGAAGAAAATGTTAGTGTAGTAAATGATCTGCAATGACAGGAACATGTGTCCAGGAAGTTATAAATAACTCACAAGGCCAGAAAGCAGTGAATTAATTCAGCAAAGTTGTAGCATAGAAGTTGGCACAACTCTATACCATGTCAGTCTGAAAAGGAAATTAAGAATTTTGCTTGGGATATAGTGTCTTAGAGTTCTCTAGAATGGATTTATTATAACGGCTTACAGACCGTGGTCCAACTAGTCCAGTAATGGCTGTCTACTATTGGGAAGTCCAAGAATCCAGAAGTTCAGTTCACAAGGTGTCTCACCTAGATGTCTCAGGTAGTCTTCAGTATTCACCAGGTTCGTGAAGAAGTAGGCTGTAATGCCAGTGAAGGAATGGACTTGCTAGCAAGAGCAAGCAGGCAAAGCGACTTCCTTCTTCCATATCCTTTATATAGACTGCCAGCAGAAGGTGTGTTCCAGATTAAGTTTGGATCTTTCTGCTTCAAAAGATCCGGATTAAAAGTGGGTCATCTCACTTCACATGATTTAATTAAGAAAAAAAATCCCTCATAGGTGCCCAGTTGCCTTGGTTTTCATTGATTCCAGATGTAGTCAGGTTGACAACCAAGAATAGCCATCACAGATAGCAAATAGAATAGGAATCAAAGGTCTGAGGTTCAACTCTGAAAATGAAATATTGTAAAAGGAAATGAGGAAAGGCATTCATGGGTTGGAACATGATATTAAGCTAGTTGTACCACCTAAATGAATTCAGTACTCTAAAAGTTCTAGTGTTTTAGTTAGAAGAAACATGCTAATTTTGTGTGCTGTCCTGAGTAGCCAAAATCTTGAAAGTAAGATGTTCACACTATAGTTAGCTGTCGAAGCTGTAATGAGAGTTCATAAGTGGCATCTAGGCAGAAAGCTGTGAGTAGAGAATGGAATTGAGAAGCCCTTGATGAGGGAGTAAGGTTGAGTCATTAAAGTATCTAAAACAATGTTGAGACAGGAATAACCAGACTCCTCACTCCTAAAAATTACTCAGCAATCTAGAAAAGTTAGAGCTATAGACTAATTAAAAGGGAATACAAATCACTCATTTATGGTGGTGGGTTTTTAGATTTGATACTGAACGTCAGAATTGTGAAGCTTAATGCATCAAAGGATGTTAGCATGTGATGCAGTTTAAAGGGGTAGGATGGCTGTTGAAAGAAAATGAGTTCTAGTGTTCAATGCTCACCTTTTGTCTACATGTCAGTTGCTTTTGTTTATCTAAGTGTATCGCAATTTTTATTTCTTGTTTTAAAGATATGTTTTTATGAGTATTTTGGCTGCATGTACCTAAGTGCACTCCACCTGCTCAGTGTCCTCAGGCCAGAAGCAGCTCCAAATCCCATTGTAAGTCACTACGAGGATGCTAGGAATGAGCCCAACTCCCAAGAGCTGCCAGTACTGTTACCCACTGTGCCATCTCTTTAGCCCAGCCCCTCCAATTAGTTAAATGAAATTTAGTGTGTGTATGTTAAGGTGTGTGGACCAGGGAGTGCACATGGAGGTCAGAGGACAACTTGGGGGAGTCATTTCACTCCTTGTGGGCCCCAGAGAACAAAGGGTCACCACGAAAGCACTTTTACCTTTTGAACCATCTTAACAGTCCATAAAAAATTTTGTCATAGTCCTGGAGAGTAAATCTAAGGACCTTGGCCATACTGGGCAATTGTTCTACCGCTGAAGCTGTATCTTCTTTACTTTGAGACAATGTCTAAGTTGCCCACTTTGGCTTTGAACTTACTGAGATCCAGACAGGCCTTAAATTTAGTCCCCCTGGCCACTTCCTGAGTAGCTGGGATTACAGGCTTGTGCTGTCAAAAATATCCTCAAATCTTCCAAGACAGGGTTTCTCTGTAGTTTTGGTGCTTGTCCTGGATCTCACTATGTAGACCAGGCTGGCCTTGAACTCACACAGATGTGCCTGCCTCTGCCTCCTAAGTGCTGGAATTAAAGGTGTGCACCACCACCGCTGCCTCTCAAATCTTGAAAAGCATGGTGAGTGAATGCATCACTATTGATCCTTCTCTGTGATTGGACAGTTAACTTTTTTTTCACAAACAATATGATGGCTGTATTTTGCATAAATATTCTATATTTAGCTAATTAAATGGAATTTCTGAGTTAAAGGGTGTAAACATTTTAATTCTCAAGAAAGCTGATTAAAGTTAATTATTTTGAAAATTTGAGTCTATTTGCCCTGTTACAAATTAGTCACACTTGACAGTTTGCTAGGTGCCCCTTAGAATTGGTGATTATCAAGAAAAAACGGTCTACTCTGACAGTTGAAAGATGGTAGGCCATTTATATATGTATAGTTCTTATTTCACAGTGTGAAATTAACTTGTCTATCACTGTGTTGAGGAAAGAGGACTGTGGACATGATCACCATGCTGGCATCGTCTTCACAATGATGGTGGATGGGTAGACTCATTTGCTCATCCTCCTACTTTGGGAATTCATAACCCTGATTTTTTTTTTTTTTTTTTAAAGATTTATTTATTTATTATGTACACAGTGTTCTATCTGCACATATCCCTGCAGGCCAGAAGAGGGCGCCAGATCGCATTACAGATGATTGTGAGCCACCATGTGGTTGCTGGGAATTGAACTCAGGACCTTTGGAAGAACAAGCAGTGCTCTTAACCTCTGAGCCATCTCTCCAGCCCAACCCTGATTTTTTAATAACCACAAATAAGACAGTAATGAATTTGATTGTGTGGAAATATTTTTCTTTTCTTTGGATTTTTCAAATTTTTAGGAGCAATATTTATGATTGAAAGGCAGAAGTTAGAAGGCACCTGCTGAATCCGTGTGCACATGTCACTAATCGCTGTGTCTAAGAAACTGGCCAATAGGGTTGTGTGTGGGAAGAACCTGCTTTGAGAGGGACAAGAGTGAAAGGAAACATCTATACTGAGTAGCAGTTGGAGCCTTCCTTGTCTGTACATTCTCCTAGTGTTGAAAATCAGATGTATTTAAAATGACGAACTTGCCCAGGTCCAGATCCACCAGGAGGCAGCATCGCTCTGCGGGAAGGACTGGGACAGGGTGTGTGGGCTCTCATCCCTGGGCGTAGGACTCGGGGTTTGTGTCTTCTCTCTCTCTGTTCCTCTTTTCATCTTTTCCCTCCCTCTTTCCTTACAGCATATCCCCCGCGGGCCCCCCCCCCCCCCCCAGCTGTAGCTGTGGACTTAGCTACAGAGTTTGGTTTTCTTGTGCATGTTGTATCTTTGTCTCTTTCTGTTTAGTAAACCAGTGTTTAGCTGGGTGTCAAAGGAAAAACACACCTATTGCCACAATTCCTTGTTAAGGACTGTGAACATTGTGTGTGCTGCACTTAAGTTTGATCAGAGTGCATTAACTGACAAGCTAAGAGTCTTAGGTGGGGATTTTCATAGTAAAGTTGAACATAACACATATCCTATGATTTAGCATTTCAGTACTAAAACATAGACTCAGTAGAAATGCTGCCATATTCACAAAAAGACATATAAGAATATATACCAAGTGTACTCACAAATTGGACACTACCCAAATACACATCAGTGTTAAATTAGACAACTTGTGTATTTGTACAGTAGAGCATCTCACACCAAAAGAGATGCACAATGGGTCTGCAGCAACACATGGCAGTTTGAATCATCTACACAAGTTGTAAGTAACATGTCAAAGTCCAAACTCAAAACATTCGAACAGTGTAATTCCATTCACAAAGAACTGACTTCTATAATTGAGGAGGCTTGACCCTGATGGGCCACACAGAGTAGCACAGGTAGGGTGCTGGGGATGTGCTTTAGTTTTTATCCGAGTCCTGGTTCACCTGGGAGGGGGGGGGGAGGGAGGGAGGGGGGGGGGGGGGTGTGTGTGTGTGGTATGTGGGCGTGTTAGTCTGTGACAGAATTCAGTGAGCTGTACCTGTTTTGGTTGATTGGTTTGCTATTAAACTCATGATCTTCCTGCTTCGGCCTCTTGAGGGCTGCACATTCTTGATGTGAATAAATTTCTGTGTGTACATAAGCCCTATAAGAATTGAAGAGCAAAACAGCCAAGAGCTCTTGGAGGCAATCTAAAGAGGCATGTGCACTGTGGTTCTGTCCAGATGACACTGGCTGGCATTTGTTCTCTCTTGATATATGCTCCTAATAAAAAATAATTCATTTATCCACCCATATTTATTGGGCACCTACTGTGTGTGCTAGACACCATTCTTTTCTAGTCGACTCTGCTGGGCATGCAGAGTGAATGAAATAGAATTCCCTGTACCTGAGGAGCTTCCATTTTAGAAGGGGAAGGTAGAAAATGAACGGATATGTAAATGAATGATGCTGAGTGGTGATAGTTGCTGGTGGAGGAGATGGAGTGTCTGGAATATGGTTCTGCTTCCTTAGTGATTGGAAAAGGCTCTCTTCATAAAGAACAAGTTGAACAGAAGCCCATAGGAAGCAAGGGGACAGGCCATGCGGGTATGAGGGGAGCTGAGAGAGTCTTCCATATAGTGTTAGTGCAGAAGTGCTGGCCTTGCTGCAGATTTCCCAGAGAACACCAGGAAGGTTCCCTGTCAGCTCCAGATCCACTCTCCGTTGTTTTGTGGTCAGGGGCAGATGTTCAGGTTTGTCAGTAGAGGGCGCTGGAGAGACATTGTCAAGTGAGGCTTTCTTGCAGCCTGGGTGTTTTCTCTGGCACCAAGATTCGTCAGGAAAAATGGCTTTTGTAATGCACGGTGGGCACTGGCACTTAGCAGCTTCCTCTGGTATCTTGGGTGGCGGTGTCACAGAGCCTGTGGGCGGTTCCTCAGCAATGCTTTCCTCTGGCAGATTTACTGCAAGTTCTGGTAAGAAGATGCCACAGTAGCTTCTCCACTGAACCACAGCCTCCCTATCCAGCAAGGCCTGGCTCTCAGGCTTGTTAGGGCGGACAGGGGAATATGCCCTTCCTTGGACACTGTCTCAGCCATAGGAAGTGATACCTGCTCTAGAAATCTATACTTCCGCTCTTTGATGCTCCTTATTTCTTAATAACAAATCACTACAGAGCTTCTGCCTTCAGAGGAGACCTGACTGATGTAGACACCCAGTTCCACCGAAGCTGAATTCAGAGGAGCCGGGGAACCCCGAAGGACACTTGCTTTTACTCTGAGTGGGATGGAATTCCTATAGAGGCAAAGTTTCCTGGAGGAGGGCTGGGGGAGGCTGAGGGTCACAATTAGACTAGGGAGGCCACTGCAGAACTCCCAGCAAGGTGACAGCATGGGTCAGGGTGGAATTGATGATGATGGGAAGCATATTCTGAGTGTCTTTGAAGGGAAGATGGACAGCATTTACAGTTGGATTTAGTGAAGTGAAGGAGAAAAATAGGGGCAGCTGAAGAATGGAGTTTCCATTTGTATTCAGATGGGACAAGAATCTGAGATTAAGTTTCTGATTTTACACACACACACACACACACACACACACACACACACACACACACATAGATGGGTCTACAACTTAAAATGGGTTGACCTAGGAGTGTTGAATTTTTACTGTTGTATAAAAGTCATGTGTTTGTTTATAAATGATGCTTCAAATCTGGAATTCTGACCCGTTCCTAGTCTAGTGTAAGCCGTGTGATCCTGTCTGGAGTGTCGACAGCAGCCGCGAGCTGCAGTCTCCATCAACTACATAAGCACTAGGACAAATAGCCGTACATGGCGGCACACTGTGCTGCCTGCCTGTGCTTTGTGGGTTAGATTATTAAATATAGTTTTAACTCATGAGAAGAATTGAAGGATGTTGGAGTTTACTAATGACTAGTTCTAACAGATTTAAAAATGAGTGTGCATGGGTCGAGAGCATCACCTCCTGATATTTTTGCAGTGTGTTTCTTGGGTTGTACCTGCAATGCAAGTTGAGGAGCATTGGCTGACATTTGACATACTAGATCGGGAGCATTCACTTAAGGAAACCCAGTTGACTGATAACGACAATGAAAATTGAGGGCAGTTTAGGCTGGAGCTGCAGTTGCCTGTGCAGACTGAGCATGGGCGGTGAGGAGTGCAGGGCACAGTACACTTCATGTTCAGAGTTGTTAAGACATAACTAGAGAAGCTGACATCCCAGCTAGCCTAAGGTTTCTGTACTAGCTGGGACAACCAGATAGACCAGTCAGCAATCTCAAAGAGCTGGAAGAGGAAAGCCAAAGAAATGCTTGTTTGCACTGGGGATAAGTGGGGCCTCATCCAGCTCTACCACTGGGTACATTCTTAGCCCAGAGATTTTGATAAGGTCAGAGACTATGAGCAACCTTTCATGGCTTGGTATACCAGTTGGCTACTCCTCCTTCACTATGTGGGGTCTTGAAAGCATGAAGGACAGATGTCTGCTTAGAAACTGCCTGAACTTTCAGTGTGTTCTTGAAACTTAGCAAAGGATATATTTACTGGCCTTGTTCAATTATATGCTTACCTATATAAGTTATCACCTTGGGCACTTTTGTCAAAGCAACAGAAAGATGATTGGCAGCAATCAATACACAAATCTTTGACTGGCCCGAGATTATAGATTTAGCAGGCAAAAACTTCAGTTATGAATGTGTTGGCCTGTCAAAACTATAGCACCCAACAACAGCAATATACACATTTTTCTAAAGGACACATGGGACATTCTTGAGGATAGATCATTCTAGGCAGTAAAATAAATCCCAATTACTTTTAAAAATTAAACTTTTTGTTTTGAAATAACTATATATTCACATGCAACTGAAAAAAAAAAAAAACAATACAGAGAGGCCCCGTTTCCTCACGAATGTTGGCTCAGTACTAACATCTTGAAAAGCTGTAGGGCAATATTATAGCTACAATGTTATCCTTGATGTGGTCGTGGCAGAACAGTCTAACCCAGGAGGCTCCTTGTGTTGTGCATTCCTTATTCCCATTCTTACCCCTCCCACCATATCCTAGACTTTGGGCAACTAGAAATCTGTTCTCCATTCCTGTCATATTCTTATTTTAAGACTGTTTTAAGTGGAATCATAAAGGATGTGACGTTTTAGAATTTTTTTAGGCAGGATCTCAAGTACCCAAGGTGGCCTTGAACTTACTATGTAGCCATGCATGATCTTTCATTTCTCATTTTCCAAATGCTAGGATTACCACACCCAGTTTATGCAGGACTAGAGAGTAAACCCAGGGATTTGTGCATGCTAGTTAAGTACTCTACCAACTGGGTGATGTCCCCAGCCCCAAGGTTGGCTTTTAAAACAAAAATTGACATAATTCTATGACATTCTTCCAGGTGTTATTGATGTCAATGGTTCCTTCCTTTTCAAGGCTGAGTAGTATTCCACAGCATGGATATATTACAAGATGTTTAAACACTTACCAGTTGAAAGACAGACATGTTCCACATACAGATTTTTGTGTGAACACCATTTCTCTGGGTTAAATAAACAGAATTACAATTGATGAACTGTATGTGTGAAGTTGGGACTTTTTTCTAGGGCCTTGGCTAGGTTTGCAAATTAATTCCACTCCCCCCCTCCCCCCACCAATGACTCAGCTTTATAGGGTGCTCACCAGAAAACAAAGACCCAGAGAATCTGGATCTTTCCTCTGCAGCTCAGATCTATTGTTGAGCTCCTGGAACAAAGTTTTCATTATGTTTAATATGTTTCAACTCCAGAATTTCTTTCAATTCTTATCTAGAATATCTACTCCTTAAGCTATTGTTTTTTTTTTTATCATCTTTTAGCTTTTGATATATTTCTTCTGTGTGTATATGGTATATGCATGTATGTGGGTGTGTGGAAGTCAAAGGTTGACTTGGGTGTCACCCTCAATCCTTCTCCACCTTGTTTTTGAGACAGGGTCTTTCACTGAGCCTGGGGCTCACCGATTTGTCTAGACTGGCCATGGGCTCCAGGGAGCTGCTGCCCTAGAACTCGCGTGCTTCCTGGTTCTCATGCTTGCACAGTGCTGTACTGACTGCGCTATCCTTTTGACTTCTTTTAGTTATTTGAGCACATTTATAACAGCTGACTTTGTGTGGGCTCGATGTCTGGGCTTCCTCAGGACAGTTTGTTTCAGAGCTTTTGTTTTGGACATGTGCCTGATTTTGTTCCTTCTTGCATGTAACCTCACCTCTGCCCCAGAATTGTAGCTAATATATCCTGGTGAATCTGGAAGCAAGCTCCCTGACTCCCCAGTGTGTGCTGCTGTGGGTTTTTGTTGTTTGTTAGTGACTTTCTTGACCTAATTCTGTAGAGCTGTGTATAGATACTGGAACCTTGGTGTATCAGCTGGTAAGTGCCTTAAATGGGAAACTCCCTGGCTTTCCCAAGGCTCTCTATGTGCTGCGGCACACCTTCATTCTTTGGCAGGAAGTTTGCCCCTCTTCATTGTCCCCTACTTCCTGCTTGTACACACCTGCAAAGTCAGCTAGAGGTGGGGTGATTGCTTAGGACTTCCCAGTCTTTCCTGGGCAGTGCTCAGTCCTGGGCAGCCTCCCTAGATTCCAGGCCTGTGTCGGAGCATATCAGAGTCCCCTGTGATCAGCTAGTTTCCATCTTTTCTCTTTCAAGATCTTTGGTCTGATCTCTGTTGATTCCAACTTTGGGTTGCTGTTGTGCTTTTGAATTTTACTGCCACGGGACTACAGTACAAAGCAGAAGAGCAGTGATGATAATGTACAACATTCCCTTGCTTTCAACCATCCTGGGCACCCAAGAGTGTAACCAGAAAAGCATCACAGTGCCACTGTCACTGGACTAGCTCAGGCCTGCAGCAATGACAGGCTTACATTAAACGAAAGAGGCTCGAGTCCCAGGTATACCATCTCGAGGCTCGCACAGCTCACAGACTGCAGTCATTCCCGCAGGCACCTTCCTGACCACTCCTGGGGGAGGACAGAGTGCCAAGAGGACCACTGCAGACTGGGCTGTATCCCCTGACCTTAGCCTCATCCAGAAGCGCTCTAAGTCAGGGATTCTCGGGGCTCCATTGTTGATAACTTTAAATTTGAGATCCACTCCACTAGCCCTAAATTAAACTTCCAGCTACAGATGTCTCTGAAAATGTGAATGCCGTAGGAAAAGGAAAACAAAGTCACAGGCAATGGAGTGTGCAAGTGTCATATGTTGCTGTGACATCAGTAACCCCCCAACCCCACCTCAGCATGTGCCCATAGACCAGCATGTCCACCCGGCCTTGGTGATCAGGGGAGCTCACTCCACAGACACCCATGAAGAGATAAAGACATGTACACTTTGGGGATGCGCATGGGTTTTGGGCCTAGGTGGCCTGAATTCACTGACTGCTCCTCAGTTGGGAGCTTCTTAGCCTCTGCCTACCACAACACCTCACAGGATATAAAACAGAAACAGGAGGATGGCCTGTCTACTTGGTGTACGGTAAGCACGATGTGCTGCTATTACGCTGTTGAACTCCTAACCTCCTAAGCCTCTGCTGGTTCAAACCAGCTTCCCAAAGCCGAAGAGTCTGTCTAGACTAGACACCCCTTCTACAGGTCCACAAAGCAGCCAGCCAACTCAGCACTGTGGTGGTTCAGGGTCAACTTGACTGGGTCTTGGAGTGCCTAGAAATTTGACCAAACACTCTGGGTGCTTCAGGGTGAGATTTGAGTCAGTAGGCTAAGTAAAATAGATACCCTTCCTCAGTGTGGGTGGCTCTTATCCAATCAGTTGAAGGCATGGGTAGGACAAAAGGGCTGAATAAGAGGGCATCCTCTTGAAAGACTGCCTTTGGGCAGCCAGTTGCCGGTGGTGAGGAAGCCCAGGACAGGTGGCAGGACTGTGGGGGTGTGTTCAGCCCTGGGGAGTCTGACTTGCCCCTGGTTGCTGAGAGCAGCTCTCCCCTCCAAACTCCAGCCAAACTGCAGATGCATGAGCAAGTTGTCATTATTTTAAGCCTTAAATTATGGGTTGGTTTGTTACACAGTAGTTGGTACCTGAACACAGCAAATGTGTCATGGTAGAAGTCACCTAGCTAGGACGTTACTGAGGGTTCTGCCATCACCAGAAACATCTTTGCATGTTTCCCCTGTCCTAATCTCTAAGGCCAAAGTTCCAGGACATGGCTATTTGGGGCAGGATACTCAGTCCAGTGCATGCTGGGGGAATACTACAGAAGGCTTAGGGTTTCTCAGCCTGGGGAAGAGGAAGAGGCTGTTGAGATGGAAGCCGAGAGTCACTCTGGGAAAAATGTCCTTGCTATCCAGAGAGCCCTGCTATGCTTTTGACAGGTGTCCCATGGGCCTGTGTGGTCCCTGCCATGGCACCATCAGTGGATACTGGAGCTTTTATTATTATTATTATTAAGAAAAATTTTTCATTCATTTTACACATCACATCAATCAAAGTTCCCCCTCTTCCCTCCTCCCCCCCCCCCAGCCCTCCCCCCCCCACCCCCCCCCCCCCCCCACACAAGAAGGCAAGGCCTCTTATGGGGAGGCACATCTGATACTGGCGCTTTTAAGGGGCCTTGTTGGGAACTTGGTCACACAGGGCAGACCTTTGAAGTGGGCAAGACCCTGGTCTCTCCTCTTACCCCCTTTTCACTTCTTGGTCACCATGGATAAGAAATTTTGCTTCACCATGGGCTCCCTCCCATGATGCACTGCCTCAACATGAGCCCAAGAGCATGAGGCTAAAAAAAAAGTCACAAAGTGAAATCTCCAAAATCACGTGCCAAAGCGAGCATTTCCTTTCCTTAAATTTTTATTTATTTTGTTTTATGTGTGTAGATGTCTTGACTCTATGTATGCCTGTGTACCATGTGAGTGCCTGGTGCCTGTGGGGGCCAGAAGAAGGCACTGATCCTCTGGAACTGGAGTTTCAGATATTTGTGAGCCATTGTGTGGGTGCTGGGAATTGAAACTAATCAGTGCTTAACCACTGAGCTATCTGTCCAGCCCCCACATATTTCCATATATATATAGAAATATAGAACACACACACACACACACACACACACACACACACATATAAAATCTCTGATATTTGGTTACAGTAACAGAAATCTAAGGCAATCCTCTGACTGGAACAGGGTTTCCTAGATCTTTGTACAGCTGGCTCTTCACATGAAACAAACTTCGGATACCATATAACACTTAGGTGTGTTATGAGTCTGGGGTCGCTCAGAGGTTCATCAGTCTGACAATTAATAAATTTTTAACACATAAGAGTCTTTATTAAATACTGACCAAGACTATGTATACTGTCCAGGTTCATACCTGAGACTCATGCTCAGAATATGGCGCCAGATGACATTAGTCAGGGGCTTATAAAGGCAAAATTCACAAGGCTACGCACTTCCTGCCTTTGTGTGATCAGAGAGAAGCACACATCCGGACGTACTTCCTACCTGTGTATGATCAAGCACACATCCTGTGCCTTTGGGGCAACCAAGCTTGTTTACAGATGGGAAAATGCTGACTTGTTATCTTACATGAACAACGGGCCCCAGCATTCCAGGAAGTTATCTGTTCTGGGGCAAGTGGGGCTTACAGGTTCGAGGCACTGTTGTTTTATGATCTCTGAAGCACAGTAATTTAAACTTAAAACCTAATGTCGGCCATCACAGGTGCTGTGCGAGTGTGTGCAAGTGTGTGCACACACTTTTTGCACCCTGCTCTTCTTTGTCATTTGCAAAGAGGGGACAATAAAGAACCTTCATACAGAGTTGCTGTGAAGGGGAGATGAACATTTGTAAGGATCCTGAAGTAGCTCCCAGCATGCACGCTAGTTTAAGCACGATTTTTATTGTAATTAAAACCCCTTTCTTTCTCTGGCTTTTCTCTCTAAAAACAGGGCTGTCACTTTTGTTTTCTTTTTGGCACTCAACACTAAATTCAATTAGTTGATTTATTCAATAATTCATTTATGTGTTTACTTTTATTTCTCACTCTGTGTCATACTGTAAAAAAACATCCCATTTGAACACCTGTCTTCACTGGCTAGAGAGTGTGTGAGGGACATATGGCACAGTCTTGTCCTTGGACTTCTGTAGCATTCAGCATTCAGTATGGGGACCTGACACAGCCCTGACCCCTTCAGTGCCACTGATTGCTCACTGGTAGGGAGCACTGCCAGTAGATGTTGTCCATTTAGGGACATGCCAGCTGTAGAGACCCCTCCTGATCAGCACCGTGTTCCTAGGCAAATCAGTGATGGCTTCCATCAGAGAAACAGCCCTGCCAGTCATCCCGGACATGCTGACAGGCCATTCCAGCTCTGGAGCTCCCTGAGGTGAGGAGAGGGGGACTCACTGCCCTAGGCTGTCACAGGGCCTCCGTCATGGCTCAACCCCTCCCTCTGCTCACTCCAGCTCTCCCAGCCCTGGCCATGGATATGGAACCCCAGGCTACTCCTTATCAATATCGTGTACTCTAAACTCCACCTTTGAGGGGCGTCCTGGGAAGCTCAGCCCTGAGCTTGATGATGATCTGTTGGAGGATACAGGAGCCCCTTTCCACTGCTCTGCAATGACTCCTGCTGCGGAGGGGAGCATTCCTTTCACTAGGAGTAGCAGATGACCTTCTGTCCAGAGCTGGTACTGCCTCAGTTTTTCTCTCTTTGGGGACGTGTGTAAGAAGAGGGGAGCCGTGTGACAGAAGAGACAGGCCTGGTCAGATGTTCTGTGAGCTGGTTGTTTTGTCAACTTGATACAAATCTAGACATACCAGGGAAGAGAGAATCTTTGTTTTTGTTTGTTTGTTTTTGTTTTTGTTTTTGAAGACAGGGTTTCTCTGTGTAGCCCTGGCTGTCCTGGAACTCACTCTGTAGCCCAAGCTGGCCTCAAACTGAGAGATCCACCTGCCTCTGCCTCCCCAGTGCTGGGACTAAAGGCGTGCGCCACCACCGCCTGGAAGAGAGAATCTCCAGGAGTTGCCTCGATCAGATTGTTCTGTGAGAAGTCTGTGGGACATTATCATGATTGATGATTGATGTGGAAGGGCCCAGCCTATGTGGACAGTGCCACCCCTAAGTCAGTGGTCTTGGGCTGAGCAAGCCATGGAGAGCAAGAAAGCACACCCCTCCATGTTCTCTGCTCTGTTTCCTGCCTCCAGGTTCTTGTTCTCCCTCAGTTCCAGCCTTGACTTCCCTCAGTGATGGACTGTGATGTGGAACTGTAAGCTGAAATAAATCCTTTTGTCCCCATGTTGCTTTATCACAGCGATAGAAATCCCGACTGTGACACTCTGTGAGGACTACACTGTGGATATGGCTTCTCTCAGTGAGGACTGGGCAGGCAGGGTAGGGGCACATCACACTTCTTCAGTATTTCTGCCCCATGTCCTCGAAGAGAAAGGAAGTAATGCTTAGAGACCTGGTCCAGGAGGACACTCATTTTCACTCAGTGACTGGGACAGCAGGTATGGGTCCCATTTTAGAAGTACAGATTTGGAGAGAACAACTAAAGCCAAGGCCCAGAGCCAGATCTGTCTGAGGCTAGGGGTCAGTCTAGGATCAGGATTCAATCAAGAGGTTAGCATCAGATCCTGTGTTGGGTGAGAACTATAGTCTGGCCTCAGAGGTGCTGTGGAGGGTTGGTCCAGGGGAAGTGTTAATGTGGATTCAGTTTGGTGCTAGCCAGGTGTTGGTTTGAGGACAAGGGTTAGGATCAGGGTTATGATCCAGCCCAGGCTTGAATCACAACTCAATCTAGAATCACTGTCCCAAGCTGGGAGTTTATTCTAGTTTCACTCTGGGAATCCTCAAAGCTTGCCTTAGCCCTGGATGGAGCTGGATCCTAGCATTTGAGTTAGCCTGCTGTTCTGTGGAAGGGTTGGGCAACTCTAACCCAGGTTAGGCTTGGCCCGCAGCCTGTTTTAAATAACGTTTATTATGACACATATTTGATTGTGCAGCATCTATGTTAACTCCAGTGCTGTAGATTCAAAGTTGAGCAATTACAGCAGAGGCCTCCTGGTTTGCGAAGCCTAAATAACTTCTGCTGGGCCTTCACATTGGCTTACCAACCCTGCGCTAAAGGCTTGGGAAGGGAGGGGATTTGAGTGTGTAGAAGATCAGATCCCTCACCTGTCTCACTGTTCAGAGCTTTCATGAAAGCAGATAGTCCTTAAGGGCTGGAGTGACTTAAGGGAAGTAGAAAGCCCGAGTCTCATGTAGTAAAGCCTTAGTGCTACCAGTCAGGGCTAGAACATTTCGTGAGGCCAGTTTGGTGCCATTGAAGTCCCATCTCAATCAGCTGGGAAGCACCAGGGCAAAGGGGTGTATGGGAAACAGCTACCTGGCAGGCTGTCCTCGTCCCCCAGACACACACTGTCCCGGGAAGTTGAGTTGCAGAGCTGTGCATGCACCCACCCTCCTGGCTGCCACAGGGCCTTCAGCAGGGCTAGGCTGCTCACTCCGTTTACTCCTGCTCCCTTGACCAGTGTTGATCCCAGGTGACTTGTCGGTCAACATACCGTGGCTCAGGCTGGCCTGGACTCACTCTGTAGCCCAGGTTGGCCTTGAACTCATGGCAGTCCTCTCGCTTGAAGCCTCTTGGCATATCTACTCATCTGGCCTCCAAGTCTCATCTCACATTTTGTAGAATTGTCAGAGAAGTACTTGTATGGAGTGCCACATGAAACATATAGCAAACATTTGCTTGACTCCCAACATAAATTATTCTCATCTGTGTTAAAAAAGATTTATTTTATTTCAATTGCATGTGTTTGGGAGGAGAGTGTGTGTGTGCACCTAAGTACAGGTGCCCACAGAGGCCAGAAGTGTTGGACCCCTGGAGTTGGAGTTACAGGTGGTTGTGAGCTGTCTGACATGGGGTTGGGAACCATACTCAGGCCCTCTAGGAGAGCAGAAAGTGCTCTTAACTGCTGAGCCATGTCTCCAGCTCCCTCATCTTCATTTGTATCCAAGAGGCACCACATTGCAAATGCGCCTGTTGTGTTGTTCAAAGTCCTTAAACTGTAGCTTAGTTTTAATTCCTTGGGCTGTCCATAAATTTCAGTGCTAAATTCCATATCCTGTGTCATATTCTTCATGGCCCAGTGGTGACTGCTCTGTCCTTATCCCAGGCATCAGTGTCCCGCTTTGACTCTAGTGTAGGATCTGCACAGTGCCAGCCATCCTGGTTCCAAGAAAGAGTGGCTGACTGACCCAGGGTGGTTCTGTGGACTCCAGGATGGCCAGAGCCGGAGCACATCCATGCTGCCGAGTTTAGGGGAGGACTCCTCTGTCTTCTTCAGCTGCCTCCAGGCAGCTTTAGCCCCTCAAATCCAGAATCAGTGTCTCCACTGAGCGGCAAACCTGTTGCTTAAAATCCAGTGTTTTTTTAAGAACACGAGTTTCTTAAAACTCGTAACTCGTTTCTTAAAGCCAGTAACAGCTGGGGGACTGGCATGGATCTCAGTCCTGCTTCTGCTTTGCTTTCTGGCTTCAGGAAGGCTCCTCTGTAATGGTGGTGTTTTGGCCTGTAGAATTCTTGGGCCCAAGCGTGGCCAGGACGTTTGAAAACTCGAAAGAAAAGCAAGGAGCGGCGAGCTGCCTGGGCTGAGCTGGCAGATCTAACTAGGCCGGGGCTCCTGGGAGGCTGGGCCATGCCATTCTTCCAGCAGAAAGGTGAGGAGAGCTGGAGGATCCCTCAGCTCTGACATCACCCCTTGTCCTGAAGGGAAGGATTACCGAGTGCAGCGCATCAGTGCCCTGGGAAGGACCTTGCCTAAACTCCTGAAGGGGGGCAAAGACAGAAGCAGAGCTAACCCGGACTCCTGGCTCTTATGTGGGAGAAACAAGTAGATGGACAGAGTCCTCCCCAAGTCACTTGAGGCCCCTCACTTGGCTGTGGCCACGTGGATGATCACAAAGCCCTTGATGTCCGGGAACTGTGAGCTGACGAGGTCCACCTGCAGCTGCCTTGGGCCGCTCTTGGAGGGGGTGATGTTGAATTGGATCAAGGCCCTCTCCTGAGGCTGCAAGGTGGGCACCCTGGAGGCAAGATCAGGGGAAAAGGCAGACAGTCAGTCCTCTCTCCTTGAGTCTAGCCTGCCTGGCTTTGCCCCAGATCCTCGGGATCAAGAGCATTACCCTCGGCCTATCGCTCACATTTCTCCCCTTCGGCCATGTTCTTCCCTCTCTGGTGCTGGCCCTGAGCAAGCCTTGCACTTCTCTCCTTGGCTTTTGGCTCTAGCATTCCTTCTACCTTGCCGCCCTTTCCTTTCCTAACACACCAGGAGCCCAGAATCAGAGTCTCCCCTTAAGGAGACCTTCCCTTTGCATCAGAGACCTGTGCCTGGGAACCCTGTCTTCCTTGTCTATGCCAGAAAAATGCCTCATGTTATCGTTATCATTTAGGGACCACTCCAAATGCCAGTGGCACCAAAACTTCTCCTTAACCCCACCCCCACCTTCTCTCAAGGGCTGTCTCTGGTCCCCTAGAATGTGGGGACTCATCCCTCATACTCTTCTCACGGTAACATCCATCTTAGTGTCCCTAATAACGCCCATGTGGCTCGGAGCACAGATTAGTGTGCCCGAGGACTGTATTGAGTAGAGAGTAAATGAATGAATAAATGAAAGAGCGGGTAAATGAGAGAGCAAAGTGAACAGTGGGTGGCTAATTAGTGAATGAACCAGTCAAAACTGAGCTGAGTGAATGAATGACCGATGAGCGAAAATATGAATAAAAGAGTGGCTAATGAATGAATAAAAGAGAGCAAATGGGACTGGAAAGTTGGCTCAGAGGCTGAGAGCACGGGCTGCTTTTTAGAGGACCTGGGTTTGATTCCCAGCACCCACATGGTGGCTCATAACCAAATGTAACTCCAGATCCATGGGATCCCAGTGCCTTCTTCTGGACTCAGTGGGACCAGGCTCGCACAGCACACAGGCATGCATGTAGCACAGCACTCATGTATAAATTAAAAAAAAAAATTAAAGACAGAACGTGAACGTTAAGCAAGTGGGTAAATGAATGAAAATATGAGTAATATGTGTGAATGATCGATCTGCTGGGCAAGTGAAGTAATGGTTAAGTGAGTAAAGGCTGATGTTGTGGGCAGTAGGTGTGTCCCCGAAGCCCAGAGTCTCTCCTGCTACCTCCTCAGTACCTGTTCTTGGCCCGGTCCTGTCCTTGTCAACCAACAGTCCATCACTTACTCAATACTGAGCTGTCCGTGGAGAAGGCCACTGCCCTCTACCATCAGCTTACAGTCCTTCACGCTCTCCGAGAGGGGGTTGATCACCAACACTTCCACAGCAACTGCCACTCCTACCACTGCTGGGCCCAGCACCTGGAGAGGCAGCATCCGTGAGCCACCCAGCATCCTCAGCATCCCCACTTCCCCGAAGCCCATGGTTCAGGCTGGGCCAGAGAATGGGGCGTCACTCGTAGCCACCTCTGCCTCCACACACCCTGCTAGAATACCACAGTCTTCTCTACCCTTAAGAGGTGAGGCTGATGCCCGAGGCTCAGACCCCAGTGTTGGAAACCCTCCACCAGCCCTGTCAGAAACAGGGTGGCATGTGGACAGGAGTCACCTTGATGGTGATGAAGTCCTCCAGAGTAATGTCCTTCTCCACCAGGAGCTTCTCTCCTTTACTGACATGGCACATGGCAGCCAACAGGATCTTCTTGTCCTCTGTCAGATCTTCTTTGTACTGAGAGTAAGATATTGTGACTGGGATCTTCTTCTCTGAAAGGCAGAGCATACAGGAAACTGAACCCAAGGCTCAGAGAGGGTGTTTTCTTACCCAAAGTCCCACAGCAGGAATCCACATACAACTGGGTTCAAATCTAGGCCAGGGAGTATCAGGATACCAGGCTGTTGCTCCAAGAGTGCCCAGACATCTGCACGAGCTCTTTATTATTATTCAAGATGGAAATGTTTGATACACCATCTGTCCGTCCCACCTGGAATTTATTTACTGTTTATTGGGTGCTTTTTAGATATCAGGTCCAGAGACGAGAGATCAAACGATGGCCGTCAACTTTCAAACTCATGGGGGCAATTTCCTTGTAATGTCTCCAAACACTGCTTGGCCATGAAGGGTTGGCTTTAGTCAGCTGTGGCCAGGCTTCACTCATATTCCCTCCCAGTACTCTCAAACTTGAATTCCCATGGTCCAGATCTTCTGTGTGTGTCTCCCTCTCCCCATCCACACACACCTTGCCTAGGCATTCTCTTCTTGCGGAGCTCACTACAAGCCATAGCTAACTCTTGGCTCTATTTGGATGTTTTGACCTCTGTTTATCTTATGTGTGTGTACATGTGCACAGATGCAGTGAGTCCTTTATTGCTTGCCCCGGGCTCTGTAATAATCTATTGTCCTGCCACTTATTTTCCTTTTATTTCTGACCCCAAAAGCATTTGGGTTTTTACTTAGGGAAGATCCTTAAATGCCCCCATTAGCTCAGAGTTTTGCATACAGCATGCTGCTCCTATATACCAGAAGGCTGATCTCTGTGTTAAGATGCTGTAAGGCACATTAGATTGGTAAATTGTCGTGTGTTGTTTAGAGCCACTGAGAAGCTGGCTTCAGAAGTGTGGTTGACCCCTTCCCCATTTCGCACACAAACATGTTTGTCTCAAAGTGTCTTCCAAGGTCTGGGGATGGGCTGCTCTACTTCAGTCTGTGACAGGGAGGGGGACGGAACAGCAAAATACCCCAAGAGTGAAACACTGTGTCCTTGAGAAGAGCTGGAAGGCAAACCATTTCCAACCATCTGAAGGAGCCTGAAGTGGGAAAGAGACGCCACAAGTTCAGCCAGGGGACACTCAGTCATGGAGAGAAAGCTCAACTGGGAACTCACTTGTCAGCCTCAACCTCCCCGGTTAGTTTCTGTCGGATGTTGTGAGCACCAGAATTGGCCATGGTCTGTCTCTTCAGCTGGAGCTTTGCTCTTTCACTTGGACACCTCACCAGAGGGGACACCACTCTGTCCTGACTCTCTCGATTGGGGATTCCAGCTGGCTGCCTTAAAGGGGCTTTCCCAGTTGATTTCTGTTGAATGTTTCAAACTTTTTTTTTTTTTATTTTAAAGTTTCATTGAAAATTTAAAGTTTCACTTGCATGCATGGTGCTGGTGGAGGACAGATGGCATCAGATCCCCTGGGACTGGAGCTACAGATCATTATGAGCCACCTGGTGGGCGCTGGAAATCAAACCTGGGTCCTCTGGAAGAGCAGCCAAGGCTCTTAACTGCTGAGCCATCTCTCCAGCTCCTTTGCTGGGTCTTTTTTGCATGATCAATTTGAATCTCTCTCTCTCTCTCTCTCTCTCTCTCTCTCTCTCTCTCTCTCTCTTACTTAGTAAATTCACTCATTAGAACAGAAAATATGTTATAGTAGATCATTCCCTGAACCACACAAAACAGATTCTCCCTTGTTTACTGGGCTCCCTTACTTCACTGGGTTATTACTAGAAGAATCCTTGCTACAATAATAATAATTTTGGAAACAAACTTTTATTAAAGGACTAGGATGTACTGGGAACCTGGAAGCATTTTCATGGATGAACTAATAAAATCCTTTTAGTTCATGCATAGATATTATAACTATTATCCCCAACTTACAGTAATATAAAAAATAATGAAGATGTGGATAATATATGTTCACTAGATAATTAGGCCAAATACTTTATATTTATCATTTACTTCTTTCCTGGTCATAGACCATGATTCTTCAAGAGTGGTCCTGGGACCAGCATCATCATAATCAACTGGAAACTCATTGGAATGCAAAGTTCCATCGTGGAGAACCAACGTATGCTGCCAGTGATGCACTTGGGCAGAGTGTTGGTCCCAGTTCAGACCCTGAGAAAGCTGGCCCCTCATGAAGTGCAGATCCCCAGTCATGAACTCCATTCTCAGCTAAGAAACGCTGAGTCTCTTTCCCTCAAGTAGTGATTCTCCACAGCACCTCAGCCAGCCGGAAGTAATAAACAGTGACTGAATATCCATCCAGCACAGCAGATGATACCCTTTCTTCTCAAGCTCACGTGGAACATTCACCAAGACAGATTATATTCTAAATTCATAAATAACATCTTAATAACTGTAAAAAATAGAAATAATGCAGCGTGTGCCCGCAGACCACGGGGAATCTAATAGAAAACAGTAACAAAGAGAACTGGAAAATCCACAGTGCTGGGAATGAGGGGATATGCTGCTTTACATAAAAAAGATGAGCTTTGCTACTTAACTCAGGCTGGCCTTAAACTCATGCTCTATCTGTGTGAGCCCCCTGACCACTAGATTAGATATTTGTTCCACTGTGCCTAGCTCAATACACTTCTGAGAGAATACGAGTCGAAGAAGAAATGACAAGATAAAAATTTAAATATTTTAAACAAAATGAAAATAAAACTACTTTGTGAGGAATGTCAAAAGTGGTGCTTAGAAGGAAATTTTTATTATGTGTGTGTGTGTGTGTGTGTGTGTGTGTGTGTGTGTAGGCAGATTGAAAATTATTAATCTAGGTATCCACAGGAAAATGGAAAAATTAAAGCCAACATATACCAGAAGAAGAGGAATGTAAGAGCTGGGTGGCATAGGTCTACAATCATCGTGACTTGGGAGGCTGAAGTAGGAGGATCACAATTCAAAGCCTGCTGAGCCTACAGGGTGAGTCAAGGCTAGCCTGGGCAAACTGGTGAGACCCTGTCTCAAAATAAAATGAAAACGTGGAGGGGGCAGGGATGTTACTCAGGGTGAAGAGCCTTCAAAGCATAAAGCTCCACACTCAATCCGCAGTAGAACAGCAACCAACCATCAGGCAGAGGAAAGAAGAATGGAATCCTACAAAAAGAGCACAACACAAAAGAGAGAGGAAGGGAATGACACTAATTAGAGTGGAAATCAATGAAAGTTAAAGCCAAAAAAAAAAAATCAGTATTGAAAATCAACCAAACCTAAAGCTGGTCTTTAAAAAAAAAATACCTTGATTTTGTTAAAAAAATTAAGTTCAGTAAAAGGATACCTACGAAGAGCTTACAAAGTGAGCTGTGATATACTAGGAAGAGTGCACAGCGTGGCGACATTTAATTAGAACTGTGCTTTTCACAAGGCAAACAGGCAGGGAGCGTTCAGAAGGGAAACCTGTCAACAGTTTGTAGGTAGGTGGTGAGATGAGAGGCGATTTTTCTCGTTTGCTTTTGAGTTCTTTAATGAATATGTATTATTTTGAACATGAAAAAAAAAAACGCTAAAAGCCAGGAGATGTTAATTTATTCCATTACAAAGTGTTATTTTGTGATTTGGATTTTTGTGACAAGAAATGACAAAAAGAGCTGAAAAGCGTGTGGTACCTCCTTCGTGCGTTGTTAGTCTGTCTAAGCCCATGAGGTGTGTTTGCAAGGGACTGGTCCCAAGGGGTGACAGCGACCAAACCCTGTTCAGCTGTATCCTTAGAATCCAGACGGGGGAGAGAAGTGAGACCGACTGATGATACGCACAGACGTACACAACGCGCCCGCGGATTTGGAGAATTAGGAAAGACACGTAAGGACAGAGACAGAAATGGGAGACATACATACGGAGAGAACAGCGACACACGGCTAGGGACAGAAAGAGGGACGATATGTGTGAAGAGTGAGGGAGAGACAGAACAAGGAGCAAGATGAAGTAGGAAAGGAAGGAGGAGCCAACAATCGGGTCCCATCCGGGAAATCACACATAACGCGTGATGTGTTCAGGGCTCATGAGAAACATCCCTGACTGACGGAAAGAAAAGCAACAGGCCAGTTAAAAATCATTCAAACCTTTTCTAAAGGCCTAGGGCCACGCCATTTCACAGTGAAATGCCAAGTGTGGCTTTTAGGCTAATGCCCCACCAAGTGAGCATCCCCGGCATGGCATGAGCCATCTCTCCTGTGCAGCCTGGAGACCAAAGGCTGAGTGCTGAGGTGCTGGCGCTGGCAGTGTTCCGGGCGTGGAACCCTACCCCCTCTCTACCCTGGGTCGGGAGTTCCTCCAAGCCTGGCTGCCTGGGTTCGGGTCCTGCTGCCACATGTACCAGGTGTGAATTTGAACTCTGGGTGTGGGTCTACTTCTCTGAAGGATGGAGCCATTGCTGGTATCTAGGATGTGTGTGGACTTTGGAAGAGTGACACAGAGCACGTCCTGTATACTGTGACATGCTCCCAGCATGTGCTTATTTAGTCTGTAAATAATCACCGGTTGTGATGACTAGGTGACAGGTCACCTCACCCCTAAGGCCAGTTTGCCACCGGATGACTGTGGGCTTGTATTGCCATTATAGTAAAGTGAACCACACACGGTCATGATTTCCTCCTCTGACCTTCCATTTTCTTATCTGCAAAGTGGGGGCAAGAGACAGGCACTGACATCAAAGCTTATGGCTATCTTTCTGGAGATGAACGTCAATCTGGGAATCTCGCTCATTGCTGCTCCTCCCCCAGTCAACTTGGAAAAGGGGGTGTACTGGCCAGGTCCTACTAGGCCACCCTGATCTTACCTTCTTGTGGCCCCAGCTTCACTGTGTGGGATTCACGCAGGATCTCTGCCACGGGCTTGCGGGTATAGAGGATGGTAGCACCACTTAGATTGACTCGGACCCCCTGGGCCCTGGAGGCGAGGCTGGTCAAGCACAGAGCTAGCTTCAGGTCCTGGCCGAGCACCGGTGGCTCCAACACTTTGAACTTGCCAGTGATGCTGGGTTTGGTGGCCGGTTCCAGGAGGTCATCGCGCCAGACACCACGCACGCCGGCCCTGCGGATCCGCCTCCTCCTCCCCCAGGCTTCGATGCTGAGCAGTTTCTTCACAGCTTTGCTGTACACCTGCCTCTCCTTCCGGGACCCTGCAGGGCATCCTTACATCAGACACAGGCAGCACTCTCCCTCAACCCAGGTCCAGACTCTGTTGCTCTGGGCAAACCCACCACTTGTCTCCACTTTATATGCCCATGACTCTTGAGGGCTTGAAATGGAAGCCCAAGAATCGTAGGGAGCCCTTTGCCAAATGTCCATGTTCGCCTCTCTGTTTAAATATACTTTACAACAGTTGCTAACACATCAGGTCAGGAAATTTCACATAAAAATGCAGGTTTTCAGCATCTCTGACAACTGGGTGAAAAGAAACTCATTATTGCCATCATGTAACGGGATGCTGATTTCTTTTCAGGCCAAAAACCATCCCAAGACTCCATATTCTGAATTCCAGAAAGTCTCTGCAGACGGCAGATCAGCTCTCTCCACCCACTGCCTACCCCGATGCAACAAGAGGACAGAAGGGTGGAGATTTCTAGCAGAGATGGGAACTAAGGCAATGCTGGTGCCCGTGAGGTTTGGATGCTTGAGAGAGTTGAGGCGAGGTTTGGGTTGTAAACGTGGAGTACCCCACCACAAGTGGGAGGCGGCCCCATGGAAGTCTCACCAGTGTTAGGGCGCCTCAGATTGTCTGGGCAATACCTGAAGGGCACGCTGTGGTGGACACACCAGCCCTGGCAGAGACATTCAGAACAGACTCACCCTCCTTCCTATGCTATAACTGTAGCATCCCTGCTCTGGTCTGTGCTCAGGGAGCAGCAGGGACAAACTCTGATTCCAGTTTGAACCAGATCTTAATCACTTGGTAGCATGTCTTAACAAACATAAGTGACTGGCCGTATGGGTCAGATTACCACCCCACGCAGGGACCTGCTGCCCTATGGGAAAAGGAGATCGTCAGAGTACAGTGTTGGAGGTGGCGATGAAGAAAACACCCATCTTGTTGTTGTACCCCAACAAATGCAAGTTCTTCTGTAACCAGGGACTAGGGCTGTGGCAGAGGACTGGAAGGTGACAGACTCCAGTGACAGCCACCGTTGTTTTGCGCTGTGCCTAGTCCCTGTTTCCGACCTGTGCCATTGCTACCACCTGCTCCTGTCTCCACGATCACTCCGTACAACTGTTAACCCACGTGTACGCCTGTGCAATCCTTGGCATATGGCAAGCGTTGGAGGAAACAACACTCTTCTTGCTGTATATGGGAAAGCTAGCCCAGAAGAGGTGTGCAGCGAGCAGAGGAGGCAGGTGCTGGCAGCACAGACAGCTCCGAACTGCAGCTACTACGGCCATCCTCACATTTGGAGGGGATCCGGCTCCAGACTTTCTGTGGGCCTCCTGCAGCCCACAGACCATCCTGGGGAGGCTGATAAAGTCTACTCCATGGCGCTCACCTTCTGGATACTTGTAGAGGCCTGTGATGTCCACCCGAGAGTCACTGCCCACGGCCTTGGTACTGATGCACCTGCCGATCTTCTTCGTGTCTGAGTACACGCGCTCCCGCCTCTTGTCCTCATGCCACAGCCAGGTGATGTAGTCTGCGTTGACCTCGGCAAAGACGAAGGGGCCATCGTGGGCTAGGTGCACATCACCCTCACGGATGGCGGTGACTGAGGCAGGGCCGCACTGGAACGTGCCTGGGCAGGAGGAGGAGTAGGATGAGCAGTGTGCTGCCGAGGGGCTCTGGGCCCACCCAGCGACCCCTACCTTCACTCTCTTCTTGGGGCGTGGCGTCCAAAACCTGCCAGCCATCATAGGAGGGGCCCAGGTCCTGTCTCGCAAACCAGCTTTCATTCCACACATGGAAATTCCTGCCAGAGACACACGGGCAAGGCAGCTGTGTGCATACAAGAGGCCCAGAGAAGGGAAGTCCCTACTGCAGACCAGCCAGTATTGGGGCTGCACCCCATGACCCACTCATTCACTTGCTCTGATGGACACATTCACATTTGTGTGTACGTGATTGCGTGTACACATACCAACAACCTGCTTTCAAGATACCAGAAATATAACTGTAGGTAAGACCACAGATCTTGCCCCCATGCAGCTCACACTGCCTGGCTAGTGTAAGTGTATGTGTGTTTTCCTGTGTGTGTAAGTGTGTGTTTATGTGTGTGCATCTTGCATGTTCGTATGTGTGTGTGCTTCTATGCTTGTGTGTCTGCATGCTTGCATGTTTGTGTGTGTTTATGTCCTTGTGTGCATGAGGGCTTTTATGTTTGTGTGTGCTTGTATGTTCCTGCACCTGCATGCTTGCAAGTGTGTGGGTTTTATTGACCTTGTGTGTATGAGTGCTTGTACATTGTTGTATATTTGTATGTCTGTGTGTTTGCATGTTTTTGGTTTTTTCATGTGTTCATACATCTTCCTACTTGCATGTTGGTGTATGTTTTGTTTCTGTGTGCTTATGTGTATATATGTATGTTTGTATGTATATGTGTCTGTGTGTATTTATGTGTGTGTCTCTCTGTGTACAAGTGTGTGTACGTATGTTCATATGTGTGTATATCCTTGTGTACACACATGTGTGTTTTCATTTTAATGAAGATGACAGGAAGTCAGGGACCCTCAAACACTGTAATAAATACTGTGCAGAAAATGAGGGGCTTGTACCAGAGAACGGCTGCTGGAAACCTACTCTAGGTAAATGACTTCTAAGATGAGGCCTGTATTCAAAGGAATCAGCCAGAGAAAGACTGAAGGGACCAGCATTCTGGGTAGGAGGAATAGTGTATACAAAGAACTAGGAGATGCGTAAGTATCTTGGGAGTGATGAACAGGAGGGTAGGTAGGGTGTGGGCTGTGCAGACATGTGTAGCCCCTGGTGAGGAGGTCTCGACTATTTTCAGCTTCCTGTGCTTGCAGTGAGAATACGAGATTAGGAACAGTGGTGTTACTTGCACAAGGCTACACAGCAGACAAGCAGCAGAGGGAAACCAGATCCTGCTTTACTGAGCTGGTGTTAAGGCGGCAGTGAAATCCTCTGGGGAGGCCGCTCTCACTGAAAAATACATTGGTAAACATCTGGGGGCCAGAGGGAGGTGCCGACATCAGGAAGAGAGGCTTGTATAAGGAGAGGAGAGAAGGATCCAGTACTCAGGAATGGACTGGGCAGCTCCTGACCCCGATGCTCAGTGGCCCCGGACCTACCACATGCTGTCTTCTGTCAGGTCCTCCAGGGTCCGTCCAAAAGAGTCCACATATTTGTCCACACTCAGGTTGCCGTCAGTGTCATGGGCTGAGTTGAAGTTGGACACCACCCTGGTTGCGATCCCCAGGCACCTGAGGACTGTGGAGTAGCGGGTCAGAGGGAGGTGCCCAGCTCGCTGCAGGCTGCTCCGCCTCTCTTGCCTCAGTCCCTGGTCTCTCCACTGTGGCTCTCCTGTCTCAGAACCACCAAGTCCTCTGGAGTCTCTCAGATGGCTTTTCTGGAGATACTACTGTCACCCTCGTGTGGGTAGGCAGGTTCTGGATCCACACAGCAATGCCATGTACCTTTCTGAGGGGATCCAGGACCACAGGGCTGACCCATGACAACCAATGAGATCGAGGCAGAGGGAGGATTTATGCTAAATAAAACACCAAATGCCAAAGAAACGGACTGTTTGTTTTCTCTGTTCTTTAACCTGATTTCTCTCTCCTCTTCATTAACGAAAACTGATTGAGGCATATGCAAATCTATGCAAACACATGCAAATCAAGGGGTGTATGTGCTGCTGAGAGGCTTTTCTTCCCCTACCTGTGCACATGACTCCAGCAAAGACCCAGCACTGGCCGTATTTGACTGGTTTGTATCTGCCCTTGAACCACTTCTGCAGGATGGCCACACTGCCACGCCAGTTCAGTGGGCTGGTGCCACCGCCATATTTGCCCTGCCACTGGCCTTGTACCACACCCCGGTCATTGTTGCTGTTCACCTGAGCAGAGAAGGTGTGAGTCAGTCACTGGGCCGGCATCCCCACCTTCATTGTCAAATCATCTGCACTTGGAATCCCAAGTCAGTGGGGTCACCAACGAGTTTAAGTTGCCTGAAAAGTTGGGGCACACTGCTTTCTTAAAATACCACTGTGTGTGTGTGTGTGTGTGTGTGTGTGTGTGTGTGTGTGTGTGATGCAAGAGGCCTGGGATTTGATCTCAAACACCTCCCTGAACACAAAACTAAATAAAGCCCATTTTTACATTACTTACAATTTTCAATTATCTTCAATTTGGATAGTCTGTTGTCAAAAGCCATCTATGATTTGGGAGCATTTCCTGCTTTAAATATCTGTATGTTAGTTAAATTTGGGGCTGCCAGTAATCATAGCAGCAGTCTGGTGCCTGTTGAACGCTACTCTGTGTCAAGCACGGTCCTAAGGATTTTATGTCAAGAGAGTTAACTTGTTTTAAGTCCAGTGTAAGGTCTTTTATCTTCCTGCATCTGCTGTGTCCCTTTTTCCCAGAGGAGAAAAGTGAAATTCCAAGGGATTAGGGGACCTGTCTAACTGGATTAGCAAAGGGGTGATCCCTGAGTTCAGGACTTGCTGTGACTTGCAGCCTGGGGTCCTTCACTGGTGTTGACTCTGACCTCCATCATCACTCTGAGGTCTTGGGGGACCAAGGGCATCTGAGAAATACAGCTTTACTTTTAGAATCCCATGACCTTGACACCCCACATGGGGTCGAGGCTGCTATTAATGATCGACTCTCTCAGAGGACCAGGAAAGCTGCTGTGAGATTGTGTCTCCTAGAAATGACCGGGAAGCTACATCCATGATACCTCAACAGTATGGCTGCCTAAACAGGACCTGAACTACAACACCCATAGACATGCTAACTCAGAAGGGGGAAATGCTGAGACTGGGAGAAATGGTCTTCCCCAGGGGTGAGCTCCCTAATTTGTTATACAGTACCAAGTGCTCAGTCCTAAAATCTTATGTACACAAGTAACACTAAACAGACTAAGCAGATTGTATTTATATATTTAAATAGTATATATTTTAGCATTACACACACATACACACCCCAATAACAATGGAAGAAAAAGAGACCATGCCTTTGAGAGGGAGCAGGGGGAGTGGTACATGGAGGGACTGGAGGGCAGAAAGGGAAGGGGTATAATGATGTAATTGCATTTTAATTAAAGAAATAAAAATAATAAAAAAAATAGTAGGCTCTTTTCCGGCCTTTTGTGACCTGTAGCCTCCAGCTTATGACCAGTTAAAGTAAATACTCCTTCCCTGGAGAAGTGGGGCCTGGGCCCATACACCTTTGCCTGAAATGTCCTGGGGCTGCCTTGACCACAGAAGTGAGATCACTGGCCAGTCCCAGTTTCCAGTCCCCACCAGCCTGGAGGCCTGTGTGAGGGTTGAGAAGTCCAGCAGGCATGGTGTGGGCAGGAAACAAAGAGCCTCCAACTACCAGAGCTAAAGGCTTGAGAGAGATGACTCTAGCCAACCACCTTGGGGATGGAGCCACAACCATCCAGGAACCCCCAGCAGAAGCATCCAGGAGCTGGGGTAAGCCAGTCCCATGGCGTCCTGCCAAATTCTTGACCTACAGAATTGACTGTAACACAGGGTTTGATAGCACAGACTTTGGGTGTGGTTGGTTATGCAGCAGTACGGAAAGCAAGAGGTGACTTGGTAAGATTCTTAGGGTTCGGTGCTGGGACTAGTCTGGGGTATCCTTGAAGGAAGGCTATGTAAGGATGGTAGTGGCCTCCTTACCATAGCACTGATGATTCTGGTAACATAGACTGGGTCATGGCGGTGGGACACGTCCGTGGCTGGGTCATCCAGGTGACTAGGACTTCGGTCCAGGATGGAGAGGCAGATGTTCAGGATGTCCTCTTCAAACTGCTCCCAGAGAAGCCGTACTCAGAGGCCAGGGTCTTATCCACATTCTAGGCCCTCCCACAGCCCCACCTGATCTGTGGCTTGTGTTTGTATCAGTTTGCACCAACTCCCCCTGGGGAACATTAAAAATCCTCCAAGGGTCATCTTGGAACCAGAAGCTCAGCCTTCCCAAGATTCCCCATGATGGTCCTTGAGCCACACACCTACTTTACTGACACACTCCTTTGCACTACATGCTTCATGGACATTTGGACCAGCTGATAACATTTAACAACTAGGATTTTCCATTCAGATTATCTCTGAGAATCTGGAAGGTTTAACAGCGCTGGGCTCCCGTGGTAGGAAGAGGTCGTTGCTAAGAGTGGTAACTCTTTAGGTGGACCCTCAACTTCCAGTGAATTATCACTGACCAGTCCCTGAGCCCTTAGTGCTTTTGACCCCCAGCCTGTCCTTAGTCAGGCAGTCAAGTTCCATGAGGAGTTTCCACCAGCAGAGTCCCTTGATTTCTACTCTCAGTTGCTCAGGCTGCTCCCCATCCTGCCCACCCCCCTCCTGCCCACCCCCCTTCCTGCCCATTTAGGTCTTGCCCAACTCTGAGGACCTGAACCTACTATCTGTCATCCCATATGCGGTTCCTTTCACCTTCTCCTGAGCTGCTTTTGCTCCGTTCCATACACCCCCCATTTTCTTCACCCACAGGGACTGGTCTTTAGCTACAGTCAGCCCTCTGTGTGTAGGTTCTGTATCCTTGTGTCTGAATTGGATATATGTATGGTTTTTTCCCTTGTCGTTCCTTGAACAATGCAGCGTAACTATTCAGCATTTCCACTGTTTTGGAAGTGAGCAAACACACATGGGTATCCAGGCCCCACACAAATCTGTCTCTTAGAGAAGGGACTTGGCATCTGTGAGTTCTGGGGTCTGCAGTGGGGACTGGAACCAGTTTTCTTCAGACATGGATGGGCTCTCAAAGCAGTCTCAGACCAAGAGTGTCTGCATGACATGTTGAAAATGCAGATTCCTAGGCCTGGCCCTACTGCTGTTTAAGTCAGACTCTCTGAGGGAGGAACCTGGCCACCTGTGATTTTAGGAGATCCCCTGTGACTCTGATGCATGCTTGAGAACCACTCTTGCTTGAGAACCACTGATTGAAGCTACTTATATTTCCACACAGAACTTCTAAGTCTAAACTGTATCCAAAGTAGCTCCCCCTTTCCAAGGGTCCAGGATAGGCCTTGGTATGGGGGGTGGAGGGATGGTATTTGAATGAATGTATGATTGAATGGATGGATGGGTGGATTTGCCTGCCTTAAGTCAGCCCAGCTTGCCCCTCCTAGGAAGAGGTGGGTAGACAGAAGTCTCCCAGGCTGCCTTTACCACCCCAGCCCTGGCCCACCCCCTCTGGTTGTACCCCTGAAGACCTGCCCGTAGTCCCAGCCCTGGTCCACCCCCTCTGGTTGTGCCCCTGAAGACCTGCCCGTAGTCCCAGCCCTGGTCCACCCGCTCTGGTTGTGCCCCTGAAGACCTGCCCGTAGTCCCAGCCCTGGTCCACCCCCTCTGGTTGTGCCCCTGAAGACCTGCCCGTAGTTCCAGCCCTGGGCCCGGATGTGCTTCTCCACGCCTCGGAAGATGATGCCACTGTCGTTAAGCACGTACTCTTGCCTCTCTTCCTCTGAGTCCAGAAACACATCGTCCTCTGAAAAGCAGTCAGCAGGCCATGGGGGCTGCGGCTTTGTCCCTCCTGACCTGGGAAGGGCTTAGCCATATGAGAGAGCCTGAGGGCTGACGTGGTCAGGACAGGGAAAGCGGCTGACTGGCTCCATGTCCCTCTCCGCTAAGACATCTTTTCTGGGTGGTTGTTTTCCCCCCAAGCAGGGCCTAACCCTTTCAATCCTGATCCATCTGATGTCCCACCTTGATGCCAACAGCACCTTACAGTTTCTAAACATCAATAAGGTCCTGATCCTAGCCACCCCCTGCCGAGGTCTTGTCATGGGACTAGGTTGCTGCACTAGGCAGATGAATTCCCACCTCATCTGCAAGAGTTAGACACTGTTATTATTCCCACCTCGCAGGTGTGGAAACGGCCTCATTCAGGGATGCAGCTTAGAACAGCCTGACCCCGCCCCATGTGCATGGATGCTCTCTGTATCTTAGAACAGCCTGACCCCACCTCACATGCATAGATGCTCTAGAGCAGCCTGACCCACCCCACATGCATGGTTGCTCTCTTATCCACTCTTGAGCTTCTCCTATTTTTCTCAGCCCCCATTTGACCTCCCGGCTTCTCACATCAGAAGCCTCTATCTCCCTGCCCCTCTCATACAGGTTCTATTGTCATGCCTGATATTGTGGGACCTGTACCTGGTCCCGGCTCTTGTCTTCCTATCCCTTATCTTCCTTCCAAGACTCCCCCTCTGCCCCCCGCAGACAGACCTGCGTCTGAGGACATGGACGGATGTACCACCTCAACTTTCTTTTACTATTATCTGGAGGTCTGTGAATAGCTAAGAAAGTGCCAAGAAAATGGATTTTTAGAGTTAAAAATAGATTTCAGCAAGTAGGCTAATTCAGATCTTCCAGGGGACTCTCGGTCTCAGTTATGGAAACTCCTACCTGGGCACCAGGGATTGAACAGGAGAATAAAGTGGCCCAGCCTGCAGTCACTGTGTTTCCGGCGGGAAGAGGCCCTGGCACTCAGCAGGTATCGGCCAATGACTGCATTGGAAGGGCTCGCAAGGCTGACGGTGATGGTGTTCTCTGTCTGTTCCCCTTGTGCAGCTGTCCAGATGTCACCTATTTCTAGCTCTGCTGTCTGGAATATGGCTTTGGTGTGGAGAGCCTCAGATGCGTGGGGTCCTGGCAGGGAGGAGAAGGGATGGAGAGACTCTGTTCTTAAATATGCTGCTTTAGAGAAGCAGAAATGCTATAGGCCTAGAAGCCCAGAGTTTATCCTCCAAATGCTGGAAGGCTATAAAGGGAAGGACTGGGCAAGCTCAGGGAGCCCAGAGGGAGAGTGGACACCTCTCAGCAGCCTTGGCTCTCAACTATCCCTTGGGCAAAGGAGAAAGTGACAGCTAGCCTCTTCTCTGGCTGGAAAAAGAAAGGATTTATATACAGAGGGCTCCAGAAAGGTTACCTCACACAGCTGGCTGCTGTGTATTGGTGGCATTTTCCACCTTTCCCTTGGAAATGACCAGAAGCCCACTTCCCAGGGACCCGCTTCCCTCCAAAGCCTGGGCTACTAACTGAAGAATCTCAAATTACTGGTCATAAAATCAGTAGTCTGGGGACCACCAGGGGTTCTGGCAAGGCCAGTTACCTGTCTCCACAGTGAAAATGAGGGCCTCCTCGCTGTCCAGGACTCCACTCAGCTCTAGGGTGAGACTGAATAACTGGCCCCTTCGAACCACCAGCTCAGGGCAAGGGTAATCTTGAGTGTGGTGGGCTGCACCATTTTCTGAATGCTGCCAGTCCACCTTGGTGATTCTGACCCCTAAGCAGGGAGAGGAGAGAAGTGAGGTCAAGCTTCTGAGGCAACTTCATCTGTCTCCGACTGTCCTCCATCTGCTTCACCCCGCCAGCACTGGTCCGTCTATTTATGACATACCATTGGTTCTCGTCATCAACACTACTTAAATTCTGTAAAGTCCTTAGGCCTTCAATCCCAGCCGAGGTAGGTGGATCTCTGTGAGTTTGAGCCAGCCTGGTCTACACAGCAAGCTCCAGGCCAACCAGAGCTACATAGTGAGACCCTGTCTCAAAACAACAAAAACCCCAAGCCCCAAACAAACAAAACAAGCAAAAAACCTCACACAAACAAAATGCAAAAATCTGAAAGTGGAAACTAGAATGCAGTTTCTTGTTCAGATTCACCCGAGAACATGGACGTACCACCTCAACTTTCTTTTGCTATTATCTGGAGGTCTGTGAATAGCTAAGAAAGTGCCAAGAAAATTGATTTTAGAGTTAAAAATAAATTTCAGCAAGTAGGCTAATTCATATCTACAGAATAGACCAATGCCGAAGATTAGTGACATATTCTTTCCATCAGCTTGCTGTCTGGGTGCCGAGATAGATTGGTGGACAAGAGGGACATGGTGCTGTCTTCAGTGATGGTATGGTAAAGCTCAGTGCTCATGGGCGGGGTCTCTGAGTCAACTGCAGTGACCAGAGCTTGACTTGACCATCTATTGGATGAACTACTTCCTCCTTGAACTATCTATATCTTACTTTCCTTCTCAGTAGAATGGGAATAATGATGCCATTGGAGTGGTTTTGAGGACAACTTCTTGTCATTTAGATCACTCAAAACATGAGAAATAAATATTCATTGTTATGTTCCAAATGAGCAGGTGCATCACCTGAGTGGTTGAGTCCACATGTGGCTAATTACTGTTTAGACATATGCTGTCAGGAACACAAGAACTCAAAGGACAAGGACAGAGGGGCCTAATGAAGTCTAAAGAGTGACAAATAAGATGTCCTTGTGAAGGTGGCATTGAGGCTAAGTCTTCGATTGGTGGGGCCTCTCTTGGGGAGAGAAGAATGATGGATCTGACCTCGATCCCAGAATCCTCATCCTTTGTCTATCTGAGGTTGGTTCGTTTAGGTATTGCATGTCGTACTGAGTACTGGGGACCCAACAGTCTATGGTGCTTCTGACGTTTAGGGAAAAGCTGCTGTGAGGGTAGATTGTTACCAGCAACAGACCATCAAAACTTGAGGGGAGACGAGGAATGGGCTGTGGTACTTGTATATCCATGGGCGCTGTTGTATAAGTACATTCCTTCTTGTGTTCCCCCCTCTGCTTCCTGTCCACCACAAGGGGAATAGTCCTCTTCTGCCACACATTCTTGTCACCAAGATGTTATGCTCAGGCATGTGTAGGGCCAAACTGAGTCTTCTGAAACACAAACTAAAAAAACCCCTCCATCCTTTATGTCAGGTATTTAGTGACATTGCTTGAATAGAGTTTGGTCTCCACCACATCCCACAGGAGTAAGTCTGCATGGTGCGTTACATGTCTCCTGACCAGAATGCCATGTGTTTTGATAAAGTTGTGACAAGCATTCATATACTTAACTATGTTGAACTAAAATTGATTTCTTATTTACTTTCTATAGTACAACTGGAATACAATAATTGTGAAATCATAACTGGAGCCAGTAATATACATCAAATTAGTTCCAAGAAATGAATGACAAGAAAGCTGATGTACTAGCAATCGGTTGCTGTTTAACCAGTTTGCTAACCTCAGAGTTTAGCTGAGGGAAACCAGAATTGCTCTGTCATCCTGGGTGCCAGCTAGGTTTTTGTCAGCCTGACACAAACTATAGTTATCTGGGGAAATAGAAGCTCAAAGAATTGCCTTCATCAGCTTGGTCTATGGGGCATTTTCTTGATGGTTAATTGATACAGCAGGGCCCATCCCACTCTGGGGAGTACCATCTTTAGGCAAGTGGGCCTGGGCTGTATAAGAAAGGTAGCTGCTGGGTGTTGGTGGCACACACCTTTAATCCCAGCACTTGGGAGGCAGAGGCAGGCGGATCTCTGTGAGTTCAAGGCCAGCCTGGGCTACCAAGTGAGCTCCAGGAAAGGCGCAAAGCTACACAGAGAAACCCTGTCTCAAAAAAAAAAAAAAAGAAAAAAAAAAAGAAAAAAAAAAAGAAAGGTAGCTAAGCCAGCCTGGGGAAGCAAGTCAGTGAGCAGCATTCCCCTGAGATCTCTTCCTCAGTTCCTGCCTTCAGGGTCCTGCCTGGAGCTCCTGCTCTGGTTTCCCTTGATGATGGACTATGACCTGGAAGTGTTAGCTAAACAAAACGTCTCTTCCTTAAGCTGTTTTTGGTCAGTGTTTTATCACAGCAACAGAGAGCAAACTAAGACATGTCGTTTTCTGTGAGTCAGGAGCTTGCTCAGTGCTCATCTGGCCACTGCACATCTGGAGATCCTCCTGGGCTCAATCACACATCAGCTGGGCTGTATTTGCCTGAAAGCCTGTTTGGGGCTAGAGGACCCACTTCCAATGCACTTAACTCATATGGTTGGAGAAGTTGATCTAAGTCGAGAACTTTAGTTCTTTTCCACATGGGACTCTCCTTGTGCCTAAGTGTCCTATGACTGGGGACACCTGGTTTGCCTCTAGGCAAGTGATCTAAAAGACCAAGGATGAAGCTGCAAAACCTTTTGTGTTGTGAAGTCTCACTCTGCTATCACTACCACATTCCATTAGTTATGGCAGTTGCAAAGGTCTGCATGGATTCAAGGAGAGGAAACATTCCACCTCTTGAAGAAAACATATCACTCATGGGTTTTCAAGAATATAGAAGGTAAGAAGTGTAACAATATGATGTGGAATTGAACTAATATTGTTATGGGTTAGATATAAAATGTCCCCAGCTAGTAGTGCTCTTTTGGAAGGTCCTGGAAGCTTTAAGAGGTGGGTTTTAGGTAGAGGACAGAGGTCACTCACTGGGTGGGATGTGAGTCCTTGGGAGAGTCTTGTCCTTCTTGTGACTGTTTTCTGTCTTCATGAGGTAAAAAGCTCCTCCACCACATGCTCAGGCACCATGATTTTCTGCCCCTGGTCTAAAGGACCATGGCCTTAAACTGCTAAAACTGCCATTCAAGTTCCTCTCAGGCCTTCTGTCATAGCAACAAGGAATGTACTGATACAAATATCTTTAAAGAGCTATTTCCTGCCTAAGGGTACCTGGGATGCTGCTTCTATTTTGTTTGGTGTATACAGCAGGCATACACTTATTGTGGGCAGAGACACTGAATAGGTTTTATTTAGTAAGATTTCCTATGAAACAAGCAGTTTTCTAAGTACTTTTTAAATTTTATTTTAATATTTTTTATTATTGTTTAAGTGCATTTGTACTTTGCTATGGGTGTTAGGTCTCCTGAAACTGGAGTTACAGACAGGTGTGAGCTGCCATGTGGGCGCGGAGACTTGAACCCGGGTCCTCTGGAAGAGCAGTTAGTGCTCTTAACCATTGAGCCATCTCTCCAGCCCCCCTAAGTATTTTATAAATGCTATGTTCTTTAATCTTCATTAACCATTTGAGGGATGTTTGTCTCAACTTTACAAATGGAAACAGGAAGAGTCACAGAACTTTGTAAACAGTGGAGCTTGGATTCTGGCACTTGAGTCTGTACTTGCATGGAGCCCCTATACTCTGCTACCTTTACTTTTAATCCCACAAGCGTCACAGACCCAGAAGTTCAAGACTCTAAACTACAAGAGTCTTGGACATTGTAACAGTGGTTTGGCAAGGGTCATGATCTGAAGAAGATAGATGTGGTGATTTGAGTGAGGAGTATCCCCTACAGTCTCAGGCATTTAAACACTTAGTTGCCAGTTGGTGGCACTGCTTAGGGAGCATTAGGTAGTACAGTCTTGCTGGAGTAGTATGTCAATGGGGACAGGCTTTGAGATTAAAAGCCTTGTTCCACTTAGAGATCACTCCGTCTGCTTCATGCTTGTATTTGAAGATGTGAGCTCTCAGCTTCCTGCTCTGGCTGTCATGTCTGCTGCTGGCTGCCACACACTTCCCTGACATGATGGACTTCTATCCCTCTGGAACCATAAGTCAAATAAATGCTTTAATCTATAAGTTGTTTTTGGTAGTGGTTTTTTTTTTTTAAATTTTAATCACAGCCACAGAAAAGTAACTAATATAGAATAACTAATGCAGAAGTTGGTACCGGAGAGTAGGTTGCTGCTGAGAAGAACCCGAGTATGCTGTTGTTTGGAAGAATGTGGAAGTCTTTGGAACTTTAGACTTGAAAAGCCGCTGAATGTGGTAAGCAGAGCTTTAGCTGTTTGAATAGGAGTCCTGAAGATAGAAGTGCTGAGAGTAATGTGGACTGTAGAGGCTTAGCTCAAGAGGTTTCAGAAGAAAGTGAAGATTTTAACGGTATCTGGGCTAGAGGCCATTCATGTGATATTTTTGGCAAAGAATCCAGCTGCCTTCTGTCTGTGTCCTGAGAACTTGCCTGAAGCTAAATTAGAAAGCAAAGGACTAATTTCATTGGTGGAAAAAATTTCAAGACTACATGATGTTGGAGCTGTGGTATGGTAATTATTGATAATCCTTCTGCAAGTCTACAATAAAAAAGAGCAAGTGGGTCAAAATGAAATACCAAACGCACAGTTTAGAGAGAAGAGCACTAGGATGTTTAATGTCACAGCCAAGGCATGTGCTAGAAGAGGCTGTGATTGTTAAGGAGAACAGCACAGTTGAGGAGAGGTCTGCTCTGCACTGGAGTAAGGAAAGGGTGCCTTTAGGGAAAGACCCCACCCAGTGAAGTTTCCAACTAGTGAAAGAGCACAAGCAGTTCTCTTTTCCCAGAAAGGAGCTGGACAAAAAAATGTTGGTGCTGATGTGATTCAAGGGACCAGAGTCTATCCCATACTGGAGCCAGACTTGGCAGTGTTGTCCACATGGTGCTGGCTTTATGGGCATAGAGGATGAGGGAGTAAAGAGGTCATGGATTATTCCTCTGTAGTTTCAGAGAGCTGCTGAGGCCAGATAGTGTGTGGCAGGGGGGTCCCTGCATGAGAGGGAAAGAGGTCTTCATAGGCTGTTGCATGAAGCTGTGAAAGTGAAGCCTGAATTGCATTGGAGATGTCAGAGCCATGAGATATCTGTCTGTAAGAGCTACATACAGGAAGTGGAATGAGCCCAGGAGAGAGATGTGTGTTGCAGGCAGAAAAGCTGGAAGGATGGAGCCATCTAAGCCCTTTGATGATGGCCACAAAGCTATAGGACTTCATGTTTTCCTAACTGGGTTCTGGTCTTGCTTTGGTCCGGTATTTCTTTACTATGTCCCCATTCTTCCCTATTGGAATGATAATGTTTATTCCGTGCTATTATATGTTGGGAGTATGTAATTTGCTTTTTTATTTTACAGGAGGTTACAATTAAAAGATTGCCTGAGTTTCAGAAGAGACTTTGGACCTCTAAACAGTGTCGAGACTGTGAAAGACCACGGGGACTTTTAAAGTTAAATCATACACATTTTGCATTATGATATGGCCACAAACCTATGTTGACCAAGGAGTGGAGTGTGATAGTTTGAATGAGAAATGTCCTCTACAGACTCGGGTGTTTGAACACATGGTTCCTAGCTGGTGGCACAGTTGAGGAGGTTTAGGAGGTGTGGCCTTGATTTACAGAAGAATGCCACTGGGGATGGGCTTTAATGTTAGAAGCTGCACACCACTTTTAGTTTTCTCTCTTCTTTGTGCTTGGATGTGAGACTATGAGCTCCTGGCTTCCTGCTCTGAGTGTCGTGCCCCCTGCTCAGTGCCAGGCTTCCTCACTGTGATGCTCTCTTATCCCTCTGGACCAGTAAGTCAAATAAGCTCTCCGTTGTATAAATTGCTTTTGGTCCTAGTATTTTATCGTAGCAGCAGAGCAGTAACCAATACAGTAGATGAAAATGCCTACCTTTTTAATGATTATAGTATATTTAATTTTTTTTTTAGTCCAAAGACAATTTTAATAGAAGTTGAAAGAAAAATAACAGGGCAGGCAAGCTATAAGTCTCAGCAGAGGGCAGAGATGGAGAAGAGGAAGAGGGAAGCCACGCCTCTTCAGTTAGGGTCCTAGAAAGCAGACACATTTGGCAATGGACATTGAAAGCCACTGTAAAAAGGGGCAGGGTTCTTCAGAGAAACAATGAGAAGGTCCAAAGGAGACTCCAACCCCCCAAATTCCAAATATCTAGAATACCTCAAAGTACTCCAAATATTCAGAAATGGGCTCAGCCTGGACTATAGGAGGATTTCTGGTGGTTAGATAAAAGCCAGCGTTCCTCAGGAACTTGTGAAGCTGGTTCCTGAATACCAGAAGGAGTCATTTCCCTTATCACTGGCAGAAGGGACAAATGGCTACCTGTGATGCCTACTCATATACCAAAGTGCATGTTGGCCTCTAGGCTCACAAGTACTTGTTACATATTTCTGTTACATTAGGGTCCTAGCCCTTTTCAACTCCCTCCCCTAAACTCCCTCCAGTTCATGGACTTCCCTCCCTGCAGCTACTCATTCTCCTTATAACCCTGCTATTTCTCAATATCTGACCACACCCCTCTCTCTTTGTCCCCGCCCCCCCACCCCCCCACCCCCGCTTGTCTCCCTCATCCCACTCTCTCCTGTCTATCTGTGATAAGGATGCAGATGCCTCAGAAGGTGACGGGAGCTGGTGTGATCTATGACAAAGGAATAGGAAACCAGCACAGATTCCCATGACCCGAGGCTTAAGCCCCCTCATCAAGTCCCACCCCTTTATAACCACCCTGAGCCATGTCAGGACTGAGATAATTACCTCCCAATAACCTTGTTGCCTATTCCTGTGGGATGAGTCAGAACCGTGATCATCATTAAACTTGAATCTCAGAAACCATCTCTCTCATAGCTTCCCAGACCAGGGTCAAGTTTCCTCAGCTGCCCTACCACTTACCTTTCTTCCCTCCTTACCTCTCCCCTTCTCCCTCTCTTTCTGACAGTGTTTCATGCCATCCAGGATTCCCTCAGATTCACTATGTAGGCAAGGATGATCTTGAATTCTTTTTTAAAATTATAGATTTTTTTGAGATTATAATATATACATCATTTCCCCAATTTCCTCCCTCCACGTCCATATACCCCTTGTACTTTCAAATTCATGGCCTCTTTGTCTTTAATTATTTACACACACACACACACACACACACACACACCCCTAAATATATAAATATATAACCTGTTCAGTCTACATAACATTATTTGTAGGTAAGCTTTGAACTCTATCCTTGCTTCTGTATCTTAAGTACCAGCAAAGGCACCTGTCACTAAACCTACCTCCCTCGGCTGAATTCCTTTAAAAATATATTATTATGCATGTTTATGTGCATGCACAATGTGTGTGGGGCATACGTGTGCATGTATTGTGTGTGTGTGTGTGTGTGTGTGTGTGTGTGCATGGATACATAGCACAATCATAGGGGTCAGCGGACAATTTTTTGGAGTTGGTTCTCTCCTTGCACCTTTACATGGCTTCTGGGAATTGAACTTAGGTCTCCAGGCTTGCACTGATATCATCTTACTGCCTATACCCACTGAGCAATCTCACTGGTCTGCCGAATTCCTGCAGCTCTTGAAGAGGTAGCTTACCCACCTGGACATGTCAGCAAGCTCCTCTTGCTAAGCTAATATCTTTATTCTTTCAACTTCTCCCCACTTCCCCTTCAACACTGCTCTTCCTGTTCTGCCCTGGTAGTTCTGCAGGGAGATTAACCTAGAAATCATGACCTGCCATCTGATGTCCCAGCTTTATATGTCTTCACAGTCCAGGAGGTCATGGTCCCCATCTCTCCATGATCTGGCCATGGAGATGCCCCTAAGTCATTCAGACCCATCGGCATCACACCCTCCTGACTTGCCATTTGTGAAATGGTGGTCAGGACTCGGTGAGCAGGGAGGTGAGGAAAAAGCCACCATTCTGGTGATTACTTCCAGTTGTATCCTGACGTGTCTCTCCCTAGTTAAGGGAACAGTGAGATAAAAAGCATGGAGGAAGGAATCTTACATGTGAAGCAGTGTGAAGGAGGAAGTAGATACATACACAGGTCACAGTCTGTCAAGATAACTCAGTGACACTTCCCGTTCATCCCAGCTCAGATACTGCTCTCCGATGTGAAAGCATCTGTCCACAACCCATGCTCAATGATGCTTTACACTTGTTTGCTTATATGGCTATCTCCTCTGTACTAAGAGCTCTGTGAAGTTCAGCCCTGGCTCTTAGCCTCCCTGGGCCCCTGAGAGTCTGGGTTAGGGCTTGGGACCTAACAGATACTCAGTGAACTTTAGATAACTGGTGAACCTCTCTCTGCCCCTTGGATGGGGTATGACAAGGAATCTAATGCTTACCAGCAATCTGGGCCCACCGTTGGTGGACCAGACCCCACCCACATCATGCTTACCCTATACTCCCCACTTACGCAGTCCTATGCTGAGCCCTGTCTTTCCCCCTAACTTCTTACTTTTGCAATAATCATGAAGCAAGCCGCAATGTATCTATGTGGCCTCTGATAAGAGCGGCAGACCTGCTGCTAAGTCCTGGGGGGACCTGGGCGAGCTGTTCCCTCTCTTCTGGGCCTCAGTGGTTCTATCTGTGAAATGACCCAGAAGGACCTTACGGTTTGGGGAGTCTCTGGCTTGCTGCTGAAACAAGTACCTCTGGTCCCCAAGTGCTCCTCTTGATCTTCTTCTAATCAGTGTGCAGATGTGAAGGTGGTTACACAGCTCCTTGCCAGGTGTCAGGGAGGGGTTGGGGGCAGGCAATACCTGATCTGGAACTTCCCTGGTTGACAGGTCCTAAGGCCTGAGGACAATGTGGAGAGCATATTACCAGCCCCTAGGCCTTCTCCCTCGGGGATTTGCAGGGTGAGCATTCAATCCTGGGCCCAGAGCCCACAAAGCCTCTGAGTCAAAGACTGTGCCCACCAGTCAGAGAGGAAGAAGGGCACAGTATGGTCATGCACTGTAAGCCCCATAGACACCCCTCTTCCCCAAGACTTTCCCCATTTCCTTCCTTTTTTTCTCCCACTGTCACCTTTGACCTTTCTTTGCATTTTGGTCAGGCATTCTGAACATAGGCTCAGAGGTACACAATTGAATTCCAGTATAGGTTGCGTTCCTTGAGGGCTGTGTGAACTGAAGCCAGTGAATGGACCTTTCTGAGACTCAGTCTCCTGGTAGGAGCAGTTTGTTGATAATT
>CABHPP010123994.1:0-34279 GCA_902168425.1 Peromyscus attwateri
TGGTGGTGGTTTTTTGGTTTTGGTTTGTTTTTTGAGACAGGGTTTCTCTGTGTAGTTTTGGTGCCTGTCACAGAGATCTGCCTGGCTCTGCCTCCCGAGTGCTGGGATTAAAGGCGTGTGCCACCACCGCCCAGCTCTGGGAAGGTTCTTAATGTGGGCACAGAGCGAGCAAGGCAAAGGCACAAGAATCAAAATGAACATGAGCGATGGGAGCATGGTGTGCATGGACTCATCTTCCAAATTAAAAAAGAAAGAAAAAAGTGGTACTTAAATTTGAGGAAGGCTAAAGTATTAACGAGGTCAGTAAAGTGCTTGCCTTGTAAGAATGAGGACCTGGGTTTGATCCCAAGAAAAACAAACATTTAAGACTACATGAGCGACAAAAACTGAACTTGAGTTAAAAACAGTAACAGAAGAAGATACAAAGTAGGGTGCTTGGGAAAGCCGGGTAGATCTTGGAGGGGATGGGAAAGGGGTGAATATGATCAAAATACATTGTACAGAATTCTCAAAGAATTAATAAAAACTTGCCAAAGAAAAAGAAAAAGGCTGCCATGGTTATACATAATTGTATTTCCCCATGCAGGGGAGGCAGAGCTAGGCCAGCCTATTGGCCATTTCCACTCCAGTAATGCTTTCTTGCTTAAACATTCACAGATGAGCTTGTGTTACCTGGCCCCTCTGACCTCAGTGTCACCTCATTGATTCTAACAAGGAACTTGGCAAAAGTGAATGATTAGTTGAGAGATGGAAGTAGAAAAAGAAGGTAATTGAAGGCAATAAAAATGCTCTTAAAATACTTTTTGAGACTTGGTTCCACTGTGTATCACAGGCTGGGCCTTGAACACTTTGTACAGCCCAGACTTGCCACAAACTCAAAGCAACTCTCCTATCTCAATCTCCTGAGTGCTAGAATTAGACATCCAGCCATTTTTTTAGGTGGTGGTATATATATGTACATGGGGTTGAGGGGGGGTAGATTATGTTCATTAGTGAGTACATATGTGGAAGCCAGAGGTCAGCTTCTCTGTCCACTGCTCTAAATTTTACGTTTTGAGACAGGGTCACTGACTGAGTCTAGAGCTCATCGTTTTGGCTAGTCTGAGTGGCCAGAAAGGCCCTGAGACCCTCCTGTCACCTCCTTCCCTGTGTGCTTATTTGAATGAGAATGGCCCCCATAGGCTCTTATATCCAAATGCTTGGTTCCCAGTTTGTGGAACTGTTTGTGAAGGATTAGGGGGTGTGCACTTGTTAGAGGAGGTATGTCACTCCCAGTGGGCTTTCAGGTTTCAAAAGCCCATGCCATTCCCATTTAGCTCTCTCTGCCTTATGCTTGTGGATCAAGATGTAAGCTCTCAGCTACTGCTCAACAAACACCATGCCTGCCTGCCTGCTGCTATGACCTTTAGACGTGAATCCTCTGGAACTGTAAGCCCCCTCCCCCCCCAAAAAAAGCTTTCTTCTTCAAGCTGCCTTGGTCATGGTAACGAAGACCTACTCCCACCTGGGATACAGGTGTGTACCACCACACCTAGATTTTATGTGGGTGCAGGGGATCAGAACTCAGGTCCTTCGGTTTATGCACCAAGCATTTTAAATATTGATCCAGTTCCCAGACTCAAGATATTTTAGCACAAATTTCAGCAGCTATCCTAAGTTTAACTAACTTTTAATTTTATGTTGTAAAGGAACTAAACATTTTTCAAATTGAATTTGACAGTAGATTCATTTATTATGTTGTGACTATGTGTCCTTAACTAGACATCTTGTTATCCTTGCCTGGTGTATGAAGAGTGGTGAAAAAAAAAAAAAAACATTAAAGTCTGTCTCGTTTCTGATGTGTATTGTTTCTTTGTCACCTCTGTGACTTTTGCAGCCATGGATAAGTAGTCTGTCTACAGTCACATGGCCTCTGACCACGTCTCTTAATTCTATGTATCAGCAGGTGTTTTTGCCTCCCCACTTGTTTAATCCTAAACATCACCATATCCTTTACACTTGTAGCTGGCAAATAACATGAGCCAAAATAATAATTTATGAATAATGTACTCTAGTGAAAGACACAGACAATAGAGCAGACAGTGTGTATTGGCTGAGGGTACTGGCTCATATTCAGCTCTGTCTTCCTTCAGGAATCTACAAAGACCATCTGGGATGAGTATATTTTTTCAGCCTAGGAACTATTTTTTTTTTTTACCCCAAGGGTAAAGGCCACACATTTCTCTGGTTCATAGGTTGATCCCAACTGTGTTGTCATATGTTCCTCTTAGCAATCTCAGCACCTACAAATTATGACTTCTAGCCTCAAGAAACCCTGGTTGCATATTAATAATGGAAAAATTCCCCTCTGACTTACCCAACCATAGATCTCAAAAATATATTATTGGTTTGGGGAAGAACAAGACCTGCCTCAATGGCATTTAGGTACATGTATTTATATGTGTATACCTGTGGATATAATTCCATATAGTCCTTGAAAGTATAAAATAGCTTCAGCAATGACTTTATACGTACCATGTCTACATCAATCCAAACCAGGAAATAGAACGAAGGAGATAAAAGAAGTAAGGTCATCCTCACTTCTGGTTTAATATTTAGCCCATCTTCTAAGGTACCTTCTAAAAAAACGGTGCATCAAGTGGGTTTCCTGTATGACGCTGCAAGTGTATTTGCCTCCCCACTTAGTTAATGAACAACACTGAACCACAGAGGACAGTAGCCTCTGCAGACCCCTGCATTTTCCCCCAACTCAACAATGGCAATCATAGCAGGAAAACAACTGGCAACTGCATTAAGGATGAGAAGAAAGCAGGACAATAAGTACAGAATAAGTGAACCAGAGGGGCTCAGTATTTCATCCTGGTGTTCTGTCTGTTTGAAGAGTTGCTTGAGGATCCTGCTTATAATCCCATTGAAAATAAAGTACTCAAAAATAAAAGCTGCTTGGTCTTTTCAAGCTAACTGTCCTTTGTTCGTGGCACATTAATGGAACAATTTTTAAATAATGACTTGATTTTTTTTCCCTTGTGAAAGATGCTTTCTGCAATCAAAAGCGGATTCTTTATTTTCGAGCCTGGCACTCACATTCATTAGGACTGGTTGCATCCAAGTTGTAGAGGTTTATTTGTTCAGCTGGAAATGGGACATTAACATTTTAAGAGCATGATGCATAAGCTTTTAGAGATAATATTCTCCCTGCCTTATTCTGTTGGTGCTCTCTTCAAAACTGCAAAATGCAGTGTACTTTTTCCAAGAAATGATGAATTTAAAATAAATAGTTTATCACAAAAGGCCTAAGTTTGTAACCCTCCCCCATTTCAAAAACATCAAATTTTGGGTTATAAATAGAAGGGTTTTCGAGTATGACCGATTCTCAGAATTAAGCACCCAAGTCCAAACCAACAATGTAATCAAAACGGTGTGTGTGTGAATCTCAGCAGCCCTACACTGTCTCTCTAGGAAGACAACTGGATGGCTGTGTCCTGTGTTTCTCAAGTATGTCCGATATCTCAGTTCTTTTGGGTATTTCTCCCCTTGTTGAAAGGATCCTTCTCTCCTCTTACCTTCTTAAGGATTCTCTTCCTGGGTTTACAGCTCTTTCCTCCTATACCATCACTCTCTCTCAGTCTGCCTTCTCGATTCCTCTCACCTGCAACCAGACAAGCTTCAACATCTCAGCAGGACCTTCTGTATCTCCATGCACACCATTGCCTTATCTATCTTCCTTGTTGATAGGGATACATAGATATGATTCATACATGTGCTGTCTCTAGTTCCTCCTTTCCCGCTTTTTTCTACCCACTCCCACCTACCTTCAGTCCCTGTCACTCTGCATACATCTCTCCTTGCCTGGGACTTTTATTTTGCCAAGTCATGCATTCACGTTTCAACAAAACCACCAACTGTCCCTTATTATTGAGAAGGATTAAGATGGAGACAAACATACTCCAAATGCCCATTTGGCTCTTATCCAAAGCCCTTAACTCTTTTTTTTTCCTTTTTTTTTTCTTTATTAAGAAATTTTCTACTCACTCTACAAACCCTTAACTCTTAAGCTCTAGAGTACAACACAGCTGATGCATCTAAATTCTGGTCTGTCTCCACTCAGACTTTTATAAAGATAAGGATAAACTGGCTATAATATATTTTGCTAGACTGTCCTTGTAAATCTCCACTTACCAGGTTAAAGATGTCATAAGACTAGAGTTCCCTTTGAATCCTTTTCAGGATGACCAAGAATGACAATGCAATCCATTTATTTATTTCTCTCTAATCTTGTTCTTGCACTTATATTTTCTGTAGTGAAGTGAAATGAAAACTCAAGCAAGAGTCATCCTTAAAAATCCCTTGGTTCTTCAGCTCCAGTCCCTGCAGAGCCTTCTGTGAAGACAGTGCCAGGAATGAATTTTGACCACTTATCATAGGGCAGACAATCCATTTCTTTGCTAGCATTATGGATTTAAGTTAATTTATTAATGAAACAGATGGGGATGTGGGTGTTTGGCGATACTCTGCAGATAGTGATGAGGAATAAACCAATTCATCAACTCTGTGCAGCGAACCATCTGAGGACTTAATTGAGAATTGTCTTTGGAACTCAGGGCTGCTGTTTCGCTGGGGCATGTTTCGCTAATTGTCCCCTAGGGAATTCATTCTCTGTCACTTTTCCCTATCTGCCACTTGTCAGTGTTCCCCATCCACTCTCCTCCCATTTACAGCTTCATTGCATGGCCTGCCGAATGTTTCTGCTTGTCATCTCCCAGGCATCTAGCTGTGCATTTCCATCCTGTGGAGCACCAGGAAATGCAGACACTTTGACAGCGGAGCCAAATTAGCATGAACAGTAAACACAGGGCACTCAACTTCCTTAGAGTCAGCTATTTGCTCCCCTCGGAAAGAAGTGACAGTGAGCCCACAAGGACAGCCAAGCAAACAATGAATGACATTGCCACATCCCTAGGAATCAGAGTGCAGAGAGACCAGAGGAGTTCCAGGCCTGGGTTACATGTGAAAATCTGAAGACTGGCATCCAGCTGCAAGAGGAGTTTTTGTTTTCTTGTGGCCATTGCCCTAGGGGTCCATTCAAACACGTGCCTACTACAACAAAATCATGCTTTTGATAAATTGCCAGTGGCGCTTCTCCTCCATAAAGGATTCCCAGTGCAACACAGCCAGCTGTGAAGTATATTTAGCCACAGTGTGAAAACTTTCAGCATTAAAACCACCAGCAGAAAGGTCAATCAATGGGCACCCAGCTTCATTAGTCAATGGAGCTTTCCCTGGATTTATTCACACTCCATTGATAAGTACAAGAAGGGTCTATGCACAGGCAGCTGTAACCAAGTTCCTCTAAATTCACCAGTTCCCTTCACAGTTGCAGAGAGAGGAGTCCCCACAAGGAGTAACACCATCTCTCCCACCTTTAATCAAGACTTAAGTGGGTGGAGATGGACTCCTTGTATATTCTGTTTACTTTTGGTTTCCATCCACAGAGATCCAGGACACACAGCTGCAAGCCCAAGACAATCTAATCTTCTCTATCTCTACCTCCAGTTCATTAGCAATTGGTCTCATATTGTCCCATATTCCTGTTTGTATTAAAAGAAACTCTCAAATGACAGGTGTTGCTTACCCTTTTGCTCCAATGCTAGATGACTTTGTGCATTTCCTTTTCCAGTCCCTGTTTCCACTATTCCACAGCTTTCAGACCCCTCCCACTTTACCTGCTGTAATTCCAAAAGCATTGGAAACTAAGTCTCTTATACTTCTGTGATGGTTGGTATTGTAAACGAACATTTACCTGTTCCAAGCACCCAGTCCTAAATAACTGACTCAGAGGCTGAATATGAATTATAAATGCTTGGCAGATAGTTCAGGCTTGTTATTAGCTAACTCTTACACTTAAATTAACAAATATTTTTATTTATGCCTTGCAATGTGGCTCATGGCTTGTTACCTCATTTTTTTACACATCCTGTTCCCTCAGTGTCTGGCTGGCATCTCTCTTGACTCCACCCTCCTTCTTCCCATCATTCTCAGTCTAACTTTCCTGCCTAACTTTCTATCTTGTTACAGACCTGTAAGCTTTTTATTAGCCAATGAAAGTAATGCATATTCATAGTGTAGAAAAGGATTGTTCTACAGCATGATATTATCAGATCATCTATGGAACAAATACCCCTGCATATCTGTGAGGGATTTTCTAGATAAGGTCAATTAGGGTGGTAAAACACACTTTAAATGCGGGCATGTGAGTAATGCTATTTCCTGTGCTGGGGTCCAAGATTAAACAAAAAGGGAGAGTGAGCGGAACACAAGCTTTAATTGCTGTCTTCTTCCTGACTGCAGATGCAATGTGCCTAACTCCCTCAAGCTCTTGCTGCTGTGTCTTCTTCTTCAAAGTATGAACCTTAAAAGTCCCTTCTTCCCTTAGGCTGCTTATTTTTTAGGTATTTTGTCACAGAAATGATAAAAATAACTACTACTATCTTTGACTTTCTCTCAGTATTTCCTCTCTAATCCCAAATAAACTAAACCCAGCCTCCTGCTTTCCTTGGAGCCCAATCAAATTGTGTGTGTGTGTGTGTGTGTGTGTGTGTGTGTGTGTGTGTGTCCACATAGCATCCTGAATCTGTGTATCTGTTTCTGTTTGCTGGAGAAGCACAGTTCTTTATATTATCTGCATCTCTATTTTTGCCTTTTTCATCTAAAACTTCTAGCTCTGAATCCCTTGACACAAAATTATGTCAAGAGTGACCACTCCATGTTTCAGTCATTTCCTGATTTCTTTCCCAGGCAGCCTCTTATTTTTTTTTTCCTCTAGGCTGCTTCAATATTTCCAGCATTGCTCCTATTAACTGATGATTTCCTACACATAAGATGAAATTGTCAATACTCAGGATTCACTTCCCTGATTGTTTGCCACAAGACTTTTTTTTCCCATCATCTTTGCTTCTGATGCAGAGACCATCATTACCCACAGTCACAGCCACCCAGCAATCATAATTCTGTGCTTTCTACACTTTCCCACTTCCTATCCAATTAAAGTCTGACCACACCTTTTCTCCTCTTATTCTTAACACCTCCTAGACCCTTCCATGTTTAAATTCCATTGTTGTTCATACAATAATTCCTTGCATGCAATTAGTAGCTCTAGAATGTTAGGTAAGTCCAACTCTCTGTTCACTTCTTCTCTGGGTTCTGACGGCAAAATGAAGAAATATAAATGCCCTGATGTCATCATTTTAAACATATGAATATGAATGGTAAGTGGACTCTTACTAATTAATGCCCAATGCTCTAGCACCAAACCCATGATCCATTCAGTCCCTCGCTCTTCAGAAAAAATCTTAATACTTTTCATCTTCAAGCCTCCATCTCCCTAACTATTCTTCTTTACTGATGTCCTTGACTGCTGTGTGATTTGAGATGGTTGCTACCATCATTACAGAACAACTTCTTAATCATAATTGCCTACTTTCAGCATTTTTCCTCAGTTTTCCCACCTTATGCTAATCCAGCAAAAGTCTTTCAAAAGGTCATCTACCTTTACTAGGTGTAAGCTCTGTCCTCCAATTATCTTAAATAAGGGTCTTGTATTCAGAATGGCATATGCATTTCCACTTCACCATGCTCATCAGCATTTTCAATGACTTCCACATTAAGAAATTTGACAGTCAACCAACAGCCTCATGTTGACTTGACTTATCAGTATCATATAAGGCACTGGCCATTTTTTCCCAATTCAAACACCCTTTCCCCTTTCCCTTTGCTTCTAAGACTATACTTCTTTCATTCTCTTCCTATCCATTGGCTACTGTAAGTGGCTTTCATTTGATTTTCTTCTTTTCTACAATCTCTTAGTTTGGACATGGTTTTGAGTCCTATTCTTGCCTATTTTTAACTCTTCTCATTTCCTCTTGCTGCTACATAATCCCATCACTTTAAACATGGGATCTGTGTCAATGCCTCCAAAACATGTGTCTGAGAGCCTATGTCATGGACTTCAATGACCTGTCATCACCTTTTGCTGTCTCCATTAAGATTCCCAAGAAACACTTTGCACATCCTCATCTTCTACTCTTCACTGCAGCACAGCCCACAATAGCATCACTTCAGTTATCCCTCTTGAGGTCATATTTCAAGCAGCCATTGCCCAAGCTCTCTTTATTCTTGTTCTTCACCAAATGTGTCAGCAGATTCAGACATCTGAGCTGATTCTCAGATTCCTTCTGTATAGAAAGCATCTCTCTTCATAGTTTCTTCACAGCTGGAATATACTTTTATGGAATTTTCTAGTTTAAAACATTGTGAACTATCTTTTCCAAAGCTCACTGAGTCATCCCATTTGTTAATTATACAGAATTTGTCCATACAAGTTTCATCACAAAATAATACCCTTTAAATTTCAAAAACCACCCTGCAAGACAGATATTTATCATCACCTATTTTCTAGAGATGATAAAAATGGAAACACAAGCAGATTTATAATGCACCCAGGGCAAACAGGTGACAAAACACTGAGTGCTAGGCTTGGGGGAATTCAGGAGATGTCTGGTTCTGAATAGGTGTGAAGCTATTTCATGTCTTAAGAGTAGATATTCATTAACAACAATAGTATGGTTGGGATCTGAATTATAGTTTCAGGCCCAAGATACAAAGCAAGCTGTTTCTTTTCTAAGGTTTACAAGTGAAATTGGTGTTTTGCATTGCAGGGAGGTAGGCCTAACTAACATTTGGCTTGTGCTACCTGATAGGGATAGAGACATGGGGCATAGGGCACTTCATCTACGTGATAGGGGTGACATTTTCTCTTGGTAGGGAAGTAGTCCTTAATTAATGTGTGACCTAGGAGACATGGCATAGCCAGACTGCCTCTAACCCCCAGGGAGCAGAGGGGTTGGGTATACTGTTGCCTTGTTTTCAGCCTTCTCTGCTTACAGCCTGGTTACATAGAGGGCCTGGATCCTCTAACACAGATCAGGCATTCATATCAAAGAGTCTGGCTCTAGAATTTGCATTCAGGTATCACACTACGCTGCCTTTCCCAAATACTTACAAGGTCTGGGTACTCCATGTATATTTTTAAACATTCATCTGCTTTGTGTGTATCTCTATCTTTTCTGGAATGTCAGATCTATAAAATAGAAGTGTTTTCATATGTTATATCATGGCTGTGCTCTCAGAACCCCCCAGAGCCTCTAATGCATAGCATCAGCCCACTGAATCCTACTGCTATGAATAAACAAATGGACATCTACACCTGTAGAACCCAATTCCAGTGTGGATGGGATCTCCACTTAGGTCTCCATGCATGTGACACACTGAAAAAAAAATGAAGTGCCATTTGAGATGTTTTTTATACAGTATTAGGATTCTTTTTATCTTCAAAATTTGTGTCAGTGTACATATAAACAAATATGTAGTATACCTTTATCCAATCTTACATTTGCTGGGGCGTGGTTGTAATGTGTAAGTAACCTTTAGTCCCAAAGAAGTAAGACTGAAATACTGGGAATCATATCTGAGGTAGGTGGGACTGTGAAAATGTTGGGCAATCCTTAATAAAAGCAGAGTGGTTGGAAAGGGGCTTGAACCTGCCACAGGATGTGGAGATAATGAAACTGAGTGTAAATATTGATGTGACTTAGAGAATGCTTGCAGAACCAGGATCAGGGGTACTCAAGAAACCTACCAGTGTTTATATGCTGGTTCTTATTTACCAATTCTTCCTTTTTAAAATGTGAAGCAAAAATCAAGATAAACTAGTCATTAACTATAATTCCAAGGACCTTTTCTAGACTACATGTTCTAGGCAGTCAAACGCAGTGCTTTGGAGTCACAATACTTTGACTGCTAGGAAAACGCTGAGAGACACTCAGATCCGCCACTTACTGTCATCTCCTTTCCTCGTTTCCCTGGTCTGGGAAATAGACACGGAAATACTACCTGTCAGAACCTACCCACTATATAGAGCTGAAGAGAGTGTCACTGAAACAGGGAAATCAGCAGCACAGTACCAGGAAGTCACAAGTACAAAGGAATGCTTACCCTTCATGACACAGCAATCCAGTGAGAAAGACCCTGTTATACCAGTGTGGGAACTGAGGCTTGAAAGACTCATGCAGTTTTCTCAGAGACACTTGGCCTGCTAATGATAGAGCTAGAATTTATGTCTCAGTTGGCCTGCTTCCTTATCTACTTGACCATCTAAACCATCTAGTAGAAATAACACAGTCAAAAATCACGGTGGTATTTCTCAGATGCTTGAAAATTCCTTCATGTCATGTCTGTTCTCTGACCTGTCCATGTGCAAGCTCATTTCAACACGACAGCAAGTAGTCCAACTGTTATTCCCCTTTACAGGTAGAACACAGGCAATGAAAGAACAGTGTGTGACCATTCTTTCCGTGCTCAGTTCATCTCTACCGTTTTCATCTTTGTGGATGGGTGCATGTATATGTAGATGTTCTTGTGTGTATCGGTATTCACCCATGTTGTGTACCTACATGTAGAGGTCACATGGGTAGAAGTTAGATGTCTTCCTCAATAGCTGTACACCTTATATTTTGAGAAAGGATATATCACTGAATCCATAGCTCAATGAAGGACCAGACTCTCTAGAGGGTCAGTGAGCTCCTGGGTTCTGTCTGCCTTTGTCCCAACTCCCACTTCCAGTGCTAGGCTAACAGACATCCATCATCTTGCTATGTTGAGCTAATAACATCTTCATGCCGTAGCACAAAACACAACCTAAGAGTGACTCCTTGGTGAGGAAGGGCTATTCAATTCCAAGTTTCCTAGTGGGTAAATTTTACAGTCATTAAACCTTGATATTCACCCCTGCCTCCCACATTTTTTAAGTCCATTTGTCATAGAGACTCTCCAGTTCAGCAATTAACAGTAAGTACTAATAGTAACAACATCTTGTCCTGTGCTAAAAATCTGACACTGACTAAACTAGCAAATCGAAATAATTGATAATAATTACAGGAGCTTTTTAGGAATAATCTGCCTGGAACAACTTTGAAATGAGAGGATTAAAAGGCAGAGATAATTCTGAGCAGCTGCTCAAAAGGCATTATGCGGAGGCGTGACTGACACCAGCCTGTTGTGCCCAGTCAAAGCAAGCATCATCTTCAATTATTTCCTCAAATTTTTGTCACCTGGACAGTCATCAGATCATTCATTACTCAGTGGACAACATATTTTTTTTAAATATATAATTTCTTTCATGTTTAAAAACTCTTATAATTTAACATTTCTGAATTGTTCCCCTAAGGCTAATCATAATTATAGAAATAAAGCCCATGAGCTATGGCCAGAGCTGTTTGATAGGCTGTCATATCGAAGTACCAAAGACTTGAAATAAGGGGATGTATTATTCTTACAATTCTGGAGTTCTTTCCCAATTTCTCACAGTTCTGGAGATTTTTGTTGTTGATATTTTATTTTTCAAAGGTCATTCTTCTGCTTGCAGAGCAGATGCCTGTCTTTACATTGATGTATCTCTTTCTTCTCCACAAGTCCTCTTTGGAATTGGAGCCTACTCTGACCTCACTTTAATGACTGTTTTTGACTGTTTTGTGTTTTGCAGGGTCAAAGACCAAATTCAAGGCCTTGCATATACATACACCCAGTACAGTACCTAGCTGTAGCACTCAGCTAGCCATCCAGGGCTATACTCAGTGAGTTCCTGGAAACAAGATCATAGCCCATGTGAGATGCTAAGATTCAAGCCTTCAGTACCAGGATTTCTGCATGGAGAAGTAGGTACAGTTCTGCTCATAACACTGGTAGATGCCTTCATCTTGAAGTGACTTTTATTCTGTCGCCTCCCCTCTCCAGTCTGTGCAACTTTAGCAAGACGACCAGAACATCTAACTACATGAGTAATTACTATTGAGCTCCCCAAGTCCTATTCCCCAGACTTAAAGACTGTGGCTACCAGTACCCCTGTTTATAACCTGTAGTGTAAATTTAGGATGTGTAAAGGAGGTTTTTCACTGACCAAGTACCTACATGAGTGTGAGATGATGTCTCCTCACACTGAATTTCTTCTTAAGCTCCCAAAAGTGTTATGAGTATTTTACAAGTATTAGAGATCAAAATATAAGCCTCAGAAAGCTTAATAGACAGATGAAAAAGCCATGCAATTAGCTCTGGTGGAACTAGTAGGTTTGTATTTAAGCTTAGGGGAAAAAAAGATAAGGAAACAGAAGGGAAGGGAACAGGGAAGAGGAGGAAGCAGATCAGTGGGGAAAAAAAAGGAAAAAGAAGGAAAAGGACTTTAGACCTTAAGGATAGGATGGAGAGAGAAACTGAATGATGTGAAAAGCCAGTAGACTAACAGATGACAACAGAAAAGTTTAAATCCACATTGCCCCCCAAATGAGCCATTTTATAGCACAATAAAAGACAGTGGCATGTGATACAATCTAATGCCACCCATTTGTTTAATCATTACATCCTTACAGCTTCCCCAGGCACCCATTATACAAGCCCCAGAACACTTCATAAACACAGATGCAAGGCAGCCTTACATTCACCCAGCACTTCAATACAGCCAGTAAGAGGAAGATGCAGCCCCAGTTCCCTTGCTCCAGGAAGGAGTACTTATATGTAGTGGAATAATACCTTTGTACACTGAAGATTTGTTGCTGTGACTGGTTTAATAAACAAGCTGACTGGCCAATAGCTGAACAGAATAAGGTTAGGCATGAGATCCAAACTAAGAATGCTGGGAAGGAGAAGGGCAGAGTCAGAGGGTCACCAGCCAGACACAGAGTGAATCAGACACACAAAGTGGGATAGAGGTAAAAGCCATGAGCCTCGGGGAGCACATAGATTAATAGAAATGGGTTGAGTTATAAGAGCTGGTTAGAAACAAGCTTGAGTTATTTGTTGGCCATTCATTTATAAGTAATTTTAAGTCTCCATGTTGGTTATTTAGGAGCAAGCAGTTGGGACAGGAAAACTTAGCCTACACTTATATGCTTGCATCTTGTGGGATTAGCACTTTAAACCAATTAATGATGCTTTGAATATAATACCACAAGAACCAATGAGAGAGAGGAAGGGACTGGCATCAGTGAGCTGCTTAACATTATTTCTGTGAGACACAAAGATTATGAGGGAGAAAGAAAACATCCCTATATCAGATCCTGACTCTGTGCCCCTTCGACAGACAAGATTGGAAGTGGAAAGAACATCATTTTGCCCATGGACCTGGTAATTCAAAGGAGAATTGAGAAGTATCTTGCATCTGTAGAATTATTCTGGGTTTCATTGAGTTAGAAACTCCTCTGACAGGGAAACACTGACCAAAACTAGTCCCTAAGTTTCCTGATAATTTGAAAGGAACTAACTCCCCATGTTCCAATTGATCCAATGTTTCCAGGAGCCTTTGGATTATAACTGCTAAGCATGCACAGTTGTATGCTTGGAAAGTAGCTATATAAGGATGACTGACAGATTCCAGGATAGGCTTAGTAATTTGTAGGAGCAAGAGTAAGTTGAATATCTTCCTAATGTTAGCCTGAGTTCACATGAGAGTCAACATTAAAAGACCCTGGAGGTTTTATGAATCAAACAGATGAGCCAAAGTTTGGATCATAATAAGACACAGATGTGACTCCTGGGGCAGTTCATAAAGATACACGCCCATTCTAGATACCAACACCTGTCTCAGCTTCCAACACCCCTCCCAATAAAACTATAAAGGAATGAGTTCCATCCTTCTCAAGGACCAATTTGCAAACAAATAGTTGTTCTGAATCTATTTATTATTTGATTTTTTTTAAGTGAACAGGGAGTGGTGGAGAACATTTTAAAGACCTAAGCCCTGGGAATATATGCTGTGGAAGGCTTTGACTTGTCGAAATTTTAGTGCAGATTTTATATATGGATCTGAAAAGCTTACATGTATGGAGTGTCCTACAGGTAATTACTTGGTGACCCCCTTTTTGGATATTGACTGATCTGTCTGTTATAAATGCTGCATTGAACTTTATTTCATACTACACCAGGAAGGGGAAGCGAGAAGCCTGAGAAGCTGGAACATTCAGATATTACATGTAATAGCAGAGCCATAAAAAAAAACAATGTAAAATTTAATGCAAAAAGGCTGTGGGCACTCAAGCATTACAGTCAGGAGATAAGCAGATGGAAAGTAGTACTTAGACTCCAAAAAAAAAAAAAAAAAAAAAAGAAAAGAAAAGAAAAAGAAAAAGGAAAGTATATCTTTTTCTAATTGTACTGCAAAGCATACAGTAGAAGAACTCCCATTTGTTTCATGAGTTAAACACATTCACAGCCATGTTTTGGGACACACTTGTTATCTGGAGAAAATAACAGCATCATATAAAGTAAAAGTAGAACCTTTTGAACTCAAAGTAGATGGCAGGCTTTTTGCCAGGCAGTTACATTATTAGCAAATTCTCATAATGATCCTGAATGTTGTTGTTACTTGCACTGCATACACAAGGGTGCAGGAGGTTAAGACTTTGGTCCACACCATATTCTTTGACTCTAAAAGCCATGATCTCTTCCAGCTGCATCTCCCGATCCAGCTTTCATATACAGAACACACTTGTGGGTCTCTCTACTCATTGAAGACTACCATGCAAAGGGAATCGTGGTTTCTTCTTTGAAACCATGAAAATAAAACTCAAAATGTTTGCTCTTGATCTTCAAGTTTCTCATTCATTAGTTAATATGAGATGGTTTGCTTCAGGACCTCAATTCCTTCTTATTGATCACCACAGGCAGCTCCAGGTAGATTTTATTTGGTACTTAGTCCGATGCAATGAAATTTTGTCACTAGTAGTCACCAAGATTCCTGAAGTGTTGTGTAATTAAAACGAAAAACATGGCCTGGAGTTAAGAACACTTGATGCTTTTTCAGAAGACCTGAATCAATTCCCAACATCTACATGGCAATTCACAGCTATCTGTAACTCCAGTTCCAGGGGATCCAAACACCTTCTTCTGGCCTTCATGGGTACCAGACACACTCCTGGTGTACAGACACACAGGAAGGCAAAACACCCATACACATAAAATTTTAACAATTTAAAAACAGAGCAAGTTGTATTAACAAATTGATTGCCTTTGACAGGAATACCAAGATGATTCAATGGAAGAAATAATTATCTTCCTAATACGTGGTTCAGAGACAACTGAAAACACTCCCAGAGAACAAACCTGGACCTGCAATTTATACCATCAATAAATATTAGCTAAATATAGACAACAGACATAAATATAAGAACTAAATCTATAAGCTATTAGGAGGAAATTCGCGAGCAAACATTGAGACCTACAGTGAAGTGAGGCTTTCTTAGGTATGGCATCAAAAAGATAGTCAATGAAGAACATTATAAATAACTAGATTACAGGAGAATTGAAAATAGTCTGTCCATTGATCAAAGTGTTACCATGCAGTCATTATGGGACCCAAGAATTCCACCCTTAACCATACAGTCAAGGAAAATGAAAACATGGGTCAAACAAGATCTGCAGAACATCATGAAAAAAAAGTGATTACAATCTACAAAATGCAAAGTATTTGCAAATTATATAGGAATTCAAAATACTAATATAAGGACATTACAATAAAAATATCAAAAGCATATAAAAATATAACAAATGTATTTTTAGAAAATCAACAAAAAAAATTAATGTTATTTTTAAATGGCTAGTGATCACATACACTTGATATTAGCCATTAGAAACATGAAAATAAAAAACTGGTTAAGATGGCCATGATATAAAAGACAGACAGTGTGGACAGATCAGAAGGTTTGTACAATAGCAATGGGGAATAACATGTCTTAAAGAAGGGGAAATAGTCCATTCTTCAATGTTTAACTATGCAATCATTATGGGACCAAACCATTCCACCTTTAGTCATACAATCAAGAAAAATGAAAACATGTGTCAAACAAAATATGCATCCAAGTTTGTACCATAGTATTATTTCTGATAAGAACAGAATGTTAGAAAGAATGAATTAGTAAGGTAGTATGTGAGTGAATGGCATAGTAACATAATGCATAACAAGTGACCAGAAAATACTGAACTATTACTATAGGCTACATCATGAGTGAACCTTGAAAACAGTATTCGAAGTGACAGAAACCAATTGCAAAATACCACCTATATTTAAAGTAGAAAAATTAAGAGATGGGGTCATTGGATCACTGGTGACATAGTGCTGAGGACATTGGGATAAGACAATTACGTTAGAGTTTCTTTTTAGACTGATGAGAAACTTTCCAAAACTGTGGTTAATACTCAGCTTTGAATATATTCAAACTGTTAAATAGTAAAGAAAAAAACAAAACTCAAAAGTACCTAAAATACTAATAAATTGGAGATTGTAGGTTCAAAATGAAAATGTGTTACATTTACACAACTGAAAGACTAAGAAAAAAAGAATTATGAAATTTGCATGTAAATGGGTGAAACTAGACATTATAATCCTGAGTGAGATATTCCAGACCTCAAAGACAAATAATGCTTGTTATACATTAGCTTTTAAATTTTAGATACATATAGTTTAATCCAAATAACCATAGATGTCAGGTAGCTAGTAAGAGACCAGGGAGGAGAAGCATGTCTTCCAAGGAAAGAGAAATAGAGTATGGCTTATAAACACATAAATGAAACTAGAACAGAAAATTAAATGGAGGGCAGAGTAAAAAAGGGAATACATGGAGGGACAACTAACATTAAAGATCTGTTGAAAAGCCATATGGAAACCTACTACTATAGAAGCTTCCTATCATATAAACATAGAAAAGGAGTTTAAATGAAGATACCATATAATGGAAGAGACAATGGCCCAATTAGACATTATATATCAGCAAGTAAAACTCCTAGTGCTAAATATGGGTCATATCTTGCTGAGCTGTTGGCCAAAAGAATACCATAGATCCCCCTAAACATCACATACTATTGCCAAGGGTATTGGTTTCCTTCTATAACTTGATGGTAAATCCCTATTTCTGAAGGCACAACTTAAGTTATCAAACATGTAGAAATCAAGCTGGTCCCCAACTAGGAGATTCACCCCTAATCGATTAATATTTGTGGTACTGCAAGGTCCTCTGTACTCTACTGGAGGAGAAAAATAACTATCAATATTACCCAGCTACCAACTCTGTGACCTACAACAATGGTCTGTCTGCAAGGTATTCCAGCGTAATAGTGGCACAAATATAATGCAAGTAACCAACCACTTTTTTAAAAATTAAATTTAAGGTCCACTCCATGAGATGGAACCCACACCTAACACTGCTAAAGAGGCCAAGAACCTGAACTGGGATAGGTCATGAGTCTAAGGGGAAAAAAGCAAAACTCTTTTTCTGCTAAAGGAACATCATAATAAAATGACTTCTAATGATGTATTACTATATCCATAGATCAGTGCCTCACTCAACCTGTATCAGAGAAGCTTCTTCTTACAGTAGATGAGAAATAATGCAGAGACCCATAGCTGGACAATGTGCAGAGAGTGAGAGCCTTTGGACCATTCAGCTCTAAGTGGGATGCCTTTGTCTAGCCCTTCCCCCTCAAGGCTCAGGGATATAAAGGGAAAATGAGAGCTAGAGGTGGTAGATGATTCCAAAGAATCTTCCAGAAAAAAAAAAAAAAACTGATGCACATATGAACTCACACAGACTGTAGCAGCATGCACAAGCCCAGCACAGGTTTAAATTAGACAAAATTACAGAGAAAAGAAAGTGAACACAAGGTCCAACCTCAAACAAAGAAGCCTCCTTTAATTAGTATTTGCTAATTAAAGAGGGCAGGAAAAATCAGTTTTCTCCAGTGGGATGTCTGTCACTGTGTATATCAAACATATTCCAGAGTAGACCCCATTCTCAGGAATAGTTGGCCAACACAAAACTATTCAGTGTTGTTTGTTTGTTTGTTTGTTTCTTTATTGGGATTTTTGCTTCTATTTTGCTATGTTTTGTATTACCCTTTGTTTTTAGTTTGTTTTTGGTATTTTGTTTTGTTTTATTTTATCAGAGAGAGGGGGAACATCAAGTTGAGTAATGAGGATAGTGGAAAGGATCTGGGAGGTATATATGGAAGGGAAAGATTATGATAAATATATGAGAAAGAATTTTTTTTTTTAGTGATTCCTGGCTTTTTTTTTTTTATTTTACAATATAATTTAATTCTACATATCAACCGTGGATTCCCTTGTTCTCCCCCCTCCCGCCCGCCTCCCCTTCCCCCCAGCCCACCCCCCATTCCCATCTCCTCCAGGGCAAAGACTCCCCTGAGGATTGAGATCAACCTGATAGACTCAGTCCAAGCAGGCCCAGTCCCCTCCTCCCAGGCTGAGCCAAGCGACCCTGCATAAGCCCCAGGTTTCAAACAGCCAACTCATGCACTGAGCACAGGACCCAGTCCCACTGCCTGGATGCCTCCCAAACAGATCAAGCCAATCAACTGTCTCACCCATTCAGAGGGCCTGATCCAGTTGGGGGCCCCTCAGCCATTGGTTCATAGTTCATGTGTTTCCATTCGTTTGACTATTTGTCCCTGTGCTTTATCCAACCTTGGTCTCAACAATTCTCACTCATATAAACCCTCCTCTGAGAAAGAATTTTTTAAAATAAACTAATTTTTAAAATAGAACAAAACAAATGACTTAAATCAAGCTGTCTCATGATGGAGAAGAGTGAAAAATATTACTGAGGTAGTGGTTTAAAGTGAAGAAAGAATGATCTCAGAATTAATAACCTGAGAAAAAGGTGCATTTCAGTGCATGCTTCAAATTAGAAATCAATAGGACCCTTAAATCTTTTTTTTGTTATTGTTTAATTAATTTATTTTTTTAAAAGGTTTTTTTTTTTCATCTTACATACCAATCTCGGTTCTCCCTCCCTCCCTTCTCCCACCCACACCCATCTCCGCCAATCTTACCCTCCATCCACTCCTCAGAGAGGGTAAAGCCTCCCTTGGGAAGTCAACAAAGCTAGACTTCAGTTGAAGAGAGGGAGGAGGAGTCACAGGAGAAGGTGAGTTGAAGATCATGATGGGGAAAACCACAGAGACAGCTGAACCAAGCTGTTGGGAGCTCATGAACTCTGACCTATCAGCTGGGGAACATGCATGGGAACGAACTAGGCCCTCTGGATGTGGGTGACAGTTATGTGGCTAGATCTGTTTGGGGAGCCCCCGGCAATGGGACCAGGTACTTATCCCAGGTACATGAAATAGCTTTTTGGAACACATTCCCTAGGGTGGAATACCTAGCTCATCCTTGACATGGGGGAGGGGAGAGGCTTGGTCCTGCCTCAACTTAATAGGAACCCTTAAATCTTTATAGAAAATAAATCCTGATGGGATGCTTTTCTTCTGCATGAAATATATAGTGATACCTATGGATATTTTAATATATTATAAACATCTTGTCATAAACTATTAATACCTTGATTTATACAATAACAGTCTACCATATTTTTAAAAAGATAAAGAAAACTGTATGCAGGGCAATTGGTTTTGTCATTATAAATGCTGAAACAATGTTCCACATTGACATCAGTTCAGAGCTAAAGGCCATCAGATCCTGTAAATTCTTTATCAGAAATTAATTTTATCTATTTATTCTGTCTATTCTTATCACTTCATGCTATTGTTAACGAACAGTCCTACTTTGCATAATTTAATTCTACTCCATGCAGTACGATGCTGTCAAACAATCTTAAAACAGGGTTGTTGCTATTGATTCAGCTTTCCAGAAATGTTAATGCTTCCTGTGCCTTGAACACCTAATGATACTCGGTGTATGAATTACTACAAAGATCCTTATATACAATTACCTTTTAGTTCTCCTACATATCATTTTCTAATAAGACTATTCCTAAATAAAGCATATCTGTTTCAGTATATCTTTATACTTGCATTTCTCTCCTCATATCCAAATTCTGTCAACCTTTAAAAACCTGCATACTTCTTGTTTAATGATACTTAATGCAAAGACTAAATTCTACCTTAGCTGTAACATGACATTTTCAAAAAATAAAAAAAAAAACTAACCAAACAAACAAACAACAACAACAACAAAAACCCCACAAGTCTTGATTATTCCATGATATCACAGTACCTGGCCAAACTTTACCAACCATTATTTCCCACTCACAGGATACCCATGCTCTCCTATTTACCTACCAAGGGATTTTAAGGTATTTCAATGGTGTGCGTAAGTTAAGTTTTCCTGAAAAGTTTCTAGAGCCTCATCCGTAGGGGATGAACAGAAATAGTTCTACCAAATTTAAATTAAGAGAAATACCAACAACAAAACTGAATTATGGAACTGGAGAACACAAAGGTATAGTGGTATTTTATTTGTGCTGAAATGTGATTTTATTTGTATGTTAATAAATAAAGTTGCCTAGGGGTCAGAGCTATTAGCAAGCCATAGGGGAAGCCAGGGCAGTGGTGGTACACGCCTTTAATCCCAGCACTTGGTAAGCAGAACTAGGTAGATCTCTGTGTGTTCAAGGATACCGCCAGCATTGGAAACACACGCCCTTAATCTCAATACCAACCATAGAAGACCTGGAGGTCTGTACAGACTGGCAGTGACGAGGCAGTCACGTAATTGGGTTTACAACCAATGAGAAGGAAGAACAAGAACTCTTTATAAGACAAACGCACAGGAAGAGACCTTTTTCGGAGAGGTCTCTTGGCGGGAGAGGCTAACTGGCGGAAAGCGGGTAAGGCTCTTAGCTCTGACCTCTTGGGCTTTCATCTTTACATTGGCTCTGTGTTTCTTATTTAATAAGGCGATTGGTTACATCTACACAAAGGGTTGAGAAAAGATCATCTAGCTTTACATTTTGTTGTATCATTAGCGAAAATGGGGTCCGGGGTTGAGAACAGATGTGCACAAGACCCAACATTTGTTTGTTGACAGACTCAAAATGAAATTCTACTTCCTCTGTTAATGTTTTTAAAGCCCCATGGAACAGTTGGCCGAGATGTCCATACACCCCACAATATAACATACCACAGGAAGCTTCCATAGGTAGGCGTATGGTGACAGAAGAGTGACAGACCTTAGTTCGTGTATGCTGGTCTAGAAATAAGGCTCAGGGGAAATGGACATGCTAGCTGCTTTACAGCTGTTTGGAACACCTCTATGTCCAGACAACTTCCACAGTTGAAATGAATTAGGCTGGTGTAAGAAGACTGGGCACATTTTCCTGTGGATAACACAGCCTACTGGTTGTCCTGTGTTACAGATGGCCAGAAAGATCCAGAAATAAATATGGTCATACTTCCCCCTTTTTTAAGGTCCTAGTGGATTCACTGAAGACAAAAGCACCCTTGGGAGTACAACACATCTTCAGATCCATCTTTGCCCAGTGAAGTATATCTTTCTGGGGACAAAAGTGTACTTGACACTTACCAGAGTATTTTCTGATACTTGCCACTGGGTCAAAAATAAAGAGAGAGGACAGTATGTGGTTTTGAGGGGAAAGGACTTAAGCCAGTCTTTATTAATGTTGGTTCTTCCCATTAGAAAGGCTTTTTCATTCCGCTTTGCTACCAACTATGTGAACTCTAGCATCTATTAAGGTTCTCTGAGCTTCATCTTTATTAAAAGAAAAATGTTAGAAACTATTAAAAATGAGGATCCTTAAAAACCTAAGGTTTTGTAGGTCAATACATACCATGTACACATAGCTATTGAGGCCCTGAACTAGCTAACCAACCAAGGTGTTTCACCAAGTCTTGAGCCATCCTTATCACCTGTTAACAGATAGCAAAGGCATCATCAGCCCCATTTTAAAGATTATGGAACAATGAGGACCAGAAATAAATTGGTAGTGGAACTTTAAGCTAGCTCTTCTAGAGAGCTGACAAACCACAGCCTAAATGATAAATCTGATTGGCAGCCTGTTGTTAGAAATAAAGTTTTATTGGAATACAGAAATACTCTTTCATTTATGTATTAAATATGGTAGCTTCCACATAGACACAACAGCAAAATTAGCTGCAACAAATACCATATGGCCAGCAAAACAAAAAACAATAGATAGATGATAGATAGATAGATAGATAGATAGATAGATAGATGAATGACTAAATGTCCATTTATAAGAGAAAAAAATATAGCTCCTGTTCTAGAGCATAGACTTCCTTTTGTACCAAGCTATCTAATTCTTCTTCTGCAAGAGCATTCTCATTTCTTCTAATTATCATCATAATCAGATCCCTTAGTCCTCTTATGGAGTCCCTGCCTTCCACGTCCTTACAGGCTGGAAAATACTTTGCAGAGTAAGGTGCAAGAATTTGTTCACCTGATTTGTATGGTGATATTTTCTTTTGTACCAAAATGTTATTTGTATGTTAATAAATAAAGTTGCCTGGGGGTCAGAGCTATTAGCAAGCCATGGGAAAGCAGGGCAGTGGTGGTGTATGCTTGTGATCACAGCACTTGGCAGACAGAGCTAGGTAAGTCTCTGTGTGTTCAGGGATACAGCCAGCATTGGATACACATGCCTTTAATCTCAATACCAACCATAGAACACCTGGAGGTCTATACAGACAGGCTGTAATGAGGCAGTCCTGTGGTTGGGTTTACAACCAATGAGAAGGCAGAACAGAGACTATATAAAGACTTTAACACAGGAAGTACCTCCTCCTTCGGAGAGGTAGGACCACTGCAGGAGGAAGGGTAAGGTTTTAGCTCTTAGCTCTGACCTCTTGGCTTTCTTCTTTGCATTGGTTCTGTGTTTCTTATTTATAAGACGGTTGGTTACATCTACAGATTTGGATATAAGCTCGTACAGTACATTTTTTGATTGTAACTATGGTGGTGGATTTTTTTAATGACTCAGACACCTGCATAAGAAGAGAGAAGCATGAGAGCAGCAATGCTCAGCTTTCAATATGACTGTTTAGCTGTTAAGCTCTAGCAGCCGTGGCTCACATGAAGCTACAATTGCTAGCCCGCAGCCTTCCAAATGAAGCACAGCACACAGCTTCAAAGCAGAAGGGAGCACTTGGAAAACCCAAAATCTCTGAGGTGTGATTGAGCTCTCAGCAGTAAGCATTGAATAAGGATGTTCACTCAGTGTCACAAACCCCACAGTTGCAGAAACGCACAGTGACTGAGTACTGTGTGGTTTTCTGATTCGGTGCACACATGTGTGTGTGATATTTCAATTGTTACAACTCCATTGCTTTTGTAACTGTTTTTAATTACTCATGAGACCATTTCCCAGTATGAGCTGAGCATATGGGTACTTTGCATTTTTAAAATCCTACTTTTTAAGTTTTCCACAGGCCGAAAAAACTACTTGGTTTATTTTTTAATGTTAACAAGGTGTCTCGAATGCTTTCACAAGAGAGATATTAGAGAACAAGCCCCCCTGGGTCCCCAATCCTGCCAGAGAACACACCCCCAGAGGGCTTCCATACAGGGCTATGTTCTTGGTCTTGAGAGGGTATGCAGTCTTTCAAGAAAGAGCTGATGAAGAAATACTAATCACAACACTAGATGGAGTTACAAAAAGTAATGAAAGAGGGTCTTTGCTTGGCTCTGTGTGCAGATAAGGTAGCCATTGAAGCCTCTCTTTGTTCTCAGTCAGCTGCTTATTGAGCACCCAATGTATGTGGAATATTATGCCAGACCTTGAAAAAAAATCAAATAATTAGTATATGCTTCTCTATGCCCTAGTAGCTCTGAGAGTTTTAGAATGCATTTAACCACATATGAAGAGCAAAAGACCCTTGCCCAGGGTATATAAGAATCCCAGTGACTAAATAGAAAAAAAGTTTAAAAGAAAATACAATAGGAAAATGGAACAAGTATGTGGACAGATAATTTACAAAAGATGATATTCAAATGACCAATAGACCTAGAGATAGATAGTTAACTTTCATCACTCACTAGAGAATGGTAAATTAAAACTACTATATAAGACCATCAAGTGTCTATTTTCAGAATAGCTGAAATTGAAATTCCAGAAAGCAGTAAGCATTGACATACAGTGCTACTGAAATTCATGTTCATTGTTGGAAGAAACATTAATTCCTAAAATTACTCTGAAAACTATTCTTAAATAATTAACTAAAACAGAGCATTCTCCATAAAAATCCTATTTCCTATTTGAGAAAACCCACAACTGTGGTCATCAAACTAGAGTTCTCATACTGGCTCTAAGAGCTCCATATTGGAAACCAAATTTCCTTCCTTCAACATTAGACTGAGCTAAATTCATTGAAGAATAATCACTTATCTCAATAGAATATTATGCAGCAGAGAGTTAATGAACCAAAGTGCTGGGTAAACAATGTTGAGGAACAACACAAACATAATATTGAATTGGGGAGATACAGAACCACAAGTGACATATAGCTTTGGAAGTCAGGATGGTAATTTCTCTTGATGTGAACATAGAGAGGGAACCAGAGAAAAGCATATAAAGGGCTTTGATTATGTGCGAATAGCCTGGGTCTAATCATCTTGTGAAAACCTACTGATCTTTACAAGAAACCTCACAATAAAGGGTTAAAGTCCTAACCTAAGTCTTGGGAGAGGATTATCATTTTCACCTCCAGAAAAATGGAAAGGTCATCATAAAAAAGGGATAACTCATGACAGCATGAGCAAAATGAACCTTGTATAGACTAAACCAGGATAAACACATTTCCATTTGTAGGATTGTTTGTATGTGGAAGAATGATAGAACCAGAAGAATGAGCCCAAGCCCTCTCTCAGCCACCTTGACATAGGTGTTGGCCGTAGTGGAAAAGGCAATGAGAAGCCATGACGATCTTGGGCAGGGTAGAGATAATCAGAGATGTGTTCAGGAATTAACTTGGCAGCTGAGATGCAGAATGAATTGGGAAATGGAAATACTAAGGGAAGGGAGACCAATTTGAATGTAATTGCAATTGTCTGGGTGGTATTAATTAAGCTTAAATTAGGGTGGTAGCATGAGTGGAAAAGAGGAGATGTATGTGAGAGGCATTAAAAAAGACAAAGCAACATATTGGATTTTTGTCAAGGGAAAGGGAAGAGCCCAAGGAGGCCAGTCTGGGCGATGGGAAAATAAATCATGCTATTAACTGAAATATATAAATTTCTTCCACAAGGGTAAGGGGTGAGCCTTGGGGTTGCTATGTCCTTTATTTCATACTCCAGAGCTGTCTCCAGAACACAGGACCTCAGTGCAGCTCATTATGAGATCTTGGGTCCATGAGAAAAATGCCAAGGCATTTTGCCAGCCATTTATGTCTTTTAAAGTATCTGACTTTTTATGGGCTGGGAGATATCAAGGTAAAAAGCACATTTTCTAGCCTTGCAGATAAGAGTAGCAATTTGACTGGGTTGCAAGAAGACAGGACCTATACAACTTTAAGTCTGTGCCCTTCAGGGGAAGTCAAATGTTTTTTTTTTTCTTCTTTCTCATGGCTGAATATAGGTGATGGCAGTAGGTAGAGCAGCCCTCTGGGGCTATGACTAGAAGTTACAGTAGAAGACTCTCAGAGCAAAAAGATAGGCCAATCTTGACTTTTGATGAGTATAGAATACCTTCCTAGCCTAGATGATCTCTGCAAGCTTTATGTGACAGAACAATCAATTCTTGTTTCTGTGACTGTTATTTTGAATTTCTATTGCCGTAGCTAAATTGTTGTCAAGTAATTCATAGCCCAAGATTCTGGTTTTGATCCCTGAGATAGATTCTTTATCTTGCCAAATAATTCTTAGATATTTGATGCTGTACTAAGTGCCAGTGATAAAACAATCAGTTAATGTTTAGCATCTTACCCAAATACCCCTGGGCACTGCTGGTAGTGTATGATAATGTCTCAAACAGATTTAACATATAAATTGCCAGTTATGGGACATATTCAAAACAACAATGCTGTGTTTATGTAAGCAAGCTAGGGACATATTAACTAGATCCTTTTTTTTTTTTTTTTTTTTTTTTGGTTTTTCAAGACAGAGTTTCTCTGTGTAGTTTTGGTGCCTTTTCCTGGATCTCGCTCTGTAGACCAGGCTGGCCTCGAACTCAAAGAGATCCTCCTGCCTCTGCCTCCCGAGTGCTGGAATTAAAGGCGTGTGCCACCACTGCCCGGCCTTAGATCCTATTTTCAACTGTAATTTTTATTACATTTTTACATACTTTGTGTATGTGGGAGAGAGAGAGAAACGAGATACACAGGGAGAGAGAGGGGGAGGGAGGGAGGGAGGGAGGGAGGGAGGAAAGGAGAAAGAGAGAGAGCCTCTGTGCTATAAAGCTGTGGATGTCAGAGGACAATTTGCAGAATTTGGTTCTCCTTCCACCATGTGGGTCCCAGGGTTCATACTCAGGTTCTCAAGCTGGGCAGCATAAAAAGCAGGAATCTAAGATACTTTGAGGAATGCTATTGCATTGAGGTAATGCTGAAATCCATGGAAAAGGGGAAATCATGTACATGTAAAAATGCAGATGGTGTATTAAAACTAGTGTAATCACCAACATTTCTAGCCAAAGAATATATTCAGTCACTCTCTGCATCTATAAGAGAAAATAAGCTAGCCACAGAGGTAAATGACTCTAGTCCCAACAATTGGGATGATTGAGGTAAGAGAATCACTTGAGCCCAGGAGTTCATAGTCAACTTAAGCCCCATAGAAAGGCCTCAAAGAAACAAACAAATGAAAGGCAAAAGCAGGCTGGAGATATGGCTCAACCTGTAAAATGTTTGCCTCACATGCATGAGAGCATGAGTTTAAATTCTAGGACCTACATAAATTTAGTCAAGGTAGCACATCCCTAATACAAGGATTCCTATGGGAAAATGAGAATCAGAGAAAACAGAATCCCTTGAAGCTCCTGGGCCAGTTAGCCTGATGCACATACTAGGGAACATTAACGAAACTGGGCTCAAACATAAAGGAAGGCAAGAACTGGCAGGCAAGGTGTCTTGTGACCTCCATAGTTGCCAGGTCTGCTGCTTTGTCACAGAAGTATCTGCATTCTACACATACATCACATTCATGTGCACACACACACACACACACACACACACACACACACACACTCACGGAGGGGGTGGAGAAAAAACTAAACAAATAGCAACAAAGCTAATGCTTCAAGGAAAACTAAAGAATGAAAAGGCCATTCTGAAGCCCATTACTTTGCACAGTGATTACCAAAACTAATTTAACAAATTCAACAGCTGATGTTCATACTGAGAAACATAGGTCAAGAAGCAAGAAGCTGTTACAGTGACAGAATTCTGACTATGTGATTGCAGAAGCAGAGGTCTGGATGGCTTGCTATTGGTTTGATCACCATTCTAGTCAAAGCTTGATGCACTTGTAGTTCACACTAACCCACAAAGTCAGGGTTGAAGGAAGGCTGACACACTTTTGCAGGAGGGGTGTTGGCCTGAAAAAGGCAGCATTGGCATTTATTGCAAAAGATGAACAGCAAAGGACATGGATGAAAAAGCAATGTCCCAGGAGAACAGAGGGGACAAGTAGGAGATCAAAGTGAGAAACCCTTCATGAATACAGTTGCTTTCCCCTTCATGAATACAGTTGCTTTCTCCTAGAATTGTGAGCAATGAATTCAAGCAGGTAGCAGTGAAAGGAGTGCCCTCAGGTCTTATTTGGTTTCAGGCAAACCCATAAGTCCTACTTTGGTTTCTGTTGCTGTAATAAAGCACTGACAAAAAGCAACTTAGGAAAGAACGTGTATTTGACATACAGGTTACAGCCCATCACCAAGGGAAACCAGGATAGGAGCTCAAAGCAGGATCCTGGAATCAGGAACTGAAGCAGAAGCCATGGAGGAACGCTGCCTACTGGATCACTCCTTTGTGACCCATTTTGCTTGCTTTTTTTCATGCAACCCAGAACAATCTACCCAGGGATAGTACTACACATAGTTGGCTAGGGTTAGGCCCTCCAAAGCCAATCATAAATGAAGGAAATGCTCCCCCTAGGTAGGCCCACAGGACAATCTGATAGAAGCAACTCTAACAGAAGTCCCCTCACCCTTGATGATTCCAGCTTATGTCAAGTTGTCAAGAACTAAGTACCACACCATCAGAGACTGTGAAAGTCATCTCAGGAGTGTCCCAGTGGGTCATAATTTCTTGGAGAAATCTTCTGAGTCAATTGGTGTCTCCCTGTCACCTTGTGTGTCATCAGAATAAAATATAAGGTTCACAAACACTTCCTTTGGGCAATTTAAAGTGTTTTGTTCAACTTTACAGAAATTAAACTAACTTCAATGTTATTAAATGAAACGATGGCCCTCCTTTTCCTAAGCAAATAAGCAAACTGATTGGAACACTGTGCACATTGACTGAAAATATAATTCCAACTGTTTATCTTATCAATGGAAAATTCAATTCAAATTACAGCATGTTTTCCTCCAACACAATTTGTCATAAATATCTAACTGTCTATATCTAGATAATGTCTGCAATCTAATCTGAGAAAAAAAATATACAAATCAATAAATCAGTTGTGTAGTTGCAAAGGGCTTATTATTGTTTGTGCTTTTTCCAGATCCTTGAGAAGTGACCAGAGAGGCTGGTAGAGAGCCAACTGTTGTAAGTTCAACTAGAGACAGAGTTCTAAGCCTTTCTCTTCCTACTGTGCAGCAGTTTACAACTTTAGCTGCCAAGAACAGTGTCTATATATACAAACAATGTAGCACATATCACCTAGGCAAACAGCCACCTACACAGTTTAGAAAATAGGGCAAAGTGTCATGAGAGTTGGAATATGATCAGCATTCAATTATTATAAAAATAATGCTGTCTTCTATTTACAGAGTGCCTTTCTCCTGGTGAGCTAACAGTACACCATACCTTATCGGGAATTCTATTAATATGTTCAGTTCAAAGTCATTTTTCATGCACACATCATTACAGGCATTCACTCTCACACAGTCCCTTTATAGGGCTACCTAAAAATTAATCTTGTTTCAAAAGCAGTGACTTAGTTTGAAATGCTATGGTCATGCAATGCCACTAGTCAGTGGAGAAAAAGTAAGTGGGCTTAGGATGTTGGGGAATGGCTCAATTAGTAAAGTGCTTCATGTGCAAGCATGAGGACCCGAGTAATTCCCCAAAACCTACGTAAAAAAAGTCAAGCAAGGATGTGTACATCCATAAATCCAGTACAGGAGAAGTACTGACAAGAGGATCCTTGGGGATTGATGGGCAGCCAATCTAGCCAATTAGTGAGCAATCAGTTCAATGAAAGACCTTGCCTTAAAAAAAACATTGGAGGGTGTTTGAGGAAGATACTCAATCTGAACCTGTGGCCTCTACAGACACATGCAAGCACATGCATATATATATATATATATATATATATATATATCTGCATTTGTAAACACAAACAGAGAGAGGAAAAATTAGACTGTACTTTTTGCATTGATTACAATCCTGCACACCAGCCTCTGTAAGGTCCCAACAAGTAAGCTGACTCCAGGATGCCAAGGATCAATTGTACCTGTCAGTAGAAAGCCCATCTCACTTGGCCATCCACTTAAGATTAGGAACCAGTGATATGGAGAGGGAAAAGGATGTGTTGGAAGTCAAGTGGCTTTAGCATGCTGGCTGGACACATTTCTGATTTGCTGTGGACTGTGTGAGCTCCTTGGTGAATGCAGAAATGTTCCAAAGCTCATCGGGGTGACTGGAAACAGGCCAACTCCAGTCAGTACAGCACTTACTGTTACAAAGAGAGGGATGGCAAGACATTGGATCATAATGAGAAACATCTGAACTCACTTTCTGTAGTTAAGAAAAAAAGCTGACTTTAACCATGAGATAAAGCACTAAATGATATGTCTTTTGTCAGTGTTATAAGATTAAAGGGAAATACTTCAAATTTATATTCTACTCTTCCTAATGAGTTTGTCATCTCTGTCCAAAAGATAGAAAACACATTTTCTGGTGCTTGTTTGAGTAAGGGTCTCGTTGTCATTCAGGGTGGTCTGGAACTTGGTGTGTAACTCTATGCTGGTGTCAAACTTGCAATATTCCAGCCTCTGGCTCCTTCATGCTGGGATTCCAGGTGTAACCTACCACATCTACCCATTCCATTATTTTAAAGGAAAATAGCCTAGAAGGTTCATAAATAACTTGGAATTTGATGTCATGAGTAACCACCCTGCTCCCCAACCTCTGCTGAAATCCATCTTATATACATCATATGCTCCGTTTAACTCCATCAGTGTCTTCCTCCCTCATGCTTCTGATAATCAGCATGTGCTATTCCTCCTTCATGAAATGCCCTTCCTCTCTGTATTTACCAGAACAACTTAAACTCCTTTTCCCTCCCTTCACTTCTTTTGGCATAGATGTGAAAGCCAGTGGCAGAATCACCTTCCCTTTTCTGCTTTGTTTGTTTGTTTGTTTGTTTTTTGTTTTTGTTTTTGTTTTTGTTTTTTTGCCATGGAAGCCAATGACCCAGAATAAGATTGTCTTAGGAATGGGTAAACAGGGAGAGGGATTTGGAAATTTGTGAAGAATAGCTGAGAAAGCAGAGAGGAGACCTTCTCTAGCAACTTCACCGGGGGCTCTGAGGGCAAGCACACAGCAGACTCCTACCTTCCACTCTAGGGGGCTGGCATGGTCACAGTGGCTGTGCCATCTTCCAAAGGAGGCAGGAGAGATACATTCACCTTTGACAAACATTTTTTGGATCATGGAGCTCCCATGTTGGGTTAGTGTAACACAAACTTCAAAAGGTCTTATTAATAAAAACAAACCTGGAGCCAGATATTGGGATGAATACTGAAAGATCAGAGAGACAGAACAAGCCACAGCTAATCTCGCCTCACCAACTTCTCAGCTGATCCTGTTTCCTCAGACTGAAAGCCTCTGAGTCCTCATCGAATTGATCTCAGCTGGACTGATGCTAAAAGCTTAAAAGCCTAAAAAAGGCTCTAGTTCCTGGTCCTCACGCCTTATATACCTTTCTGCTTCCTGCCATCACTTCCTGGGATTAAAGGCATGTGTCACCATGCCCGACTGTTTCCATTGTGGCTTTGAACTCACAGAGATCTGGATGGATCTCTGCCTCCAGAATGCTAGGATTAAAGGTGTGTGTGTGCCACCATTTTCTGGCCTCTATGTCTCTCTGGTGGCTGTTCTGTTCTCTGACACCAGATAAGTTTACTAGGGTGAAAAATATATTGGGGGACACAATATTACCACAGGCTAGACTTCAAGCCTCTCAATTATTGGTAAGTATTGATCAGTATTGCTCAGTAAGACCTGGGGGCCATGAGGTGAAACATGTTCTAGTGCAAGCAAATAGATCCCTTCTGGAATTTCCTTCCCACACATACAAGGGGGCTAAGATATGGATTGAGAGTATAAAATAATACATCATTTAAGACACAGCTGAATTTGAGGCAAAAAACATTTCTGTTAATACTTTGTCACTGGCACATCCTTTGTGGTAAATTTTAACAAGTGTAGGAGAGCTCAGTTTTGTGCAACTATGCCACTAACTCCCTTGGGAGCTGCTAGTGGTTTACAGCATCCTCATTCTGCAACTGTGATTAATAAGATTAACCCAGCAGGAAGGCACAGATAGGGTCTCTGGTAAGCAACCTGCCCCAAGACAGAGACTTGAGATAAGCATACCTGAGTATGAGGACAAGGAGGTGTGCCTCAGACTCTGAGTCAGATCTCAGCAGGTACAAATAGCACACAGCAATTAAATGATAGAATTTATGCTCCAGTTCCTGAATTAATGTTGTTCCTGGGTTGTTCCCATGTCTGTTCCATGCCTATTTTACGACTTGATTTCTTATATAATTAAATCCCAGTAACGTCATCCCCTCCCCTCTGCTCTCAGCAGTGGGTGGTCAGAAAGGATGGGGGCTAGAAAAGGGATGGGATCAGTAAGAGTAGGGCAGGAGGGACTGTGTGCCCTAAGATAACTCTCTGCCTCCAGCGTTGCAATTCATGATCTACTAACTTAAGCAAACCTGCCCTTGCCTCCCCCTTTAGGTATCCACAGCACCACTGAGTAATGTTTCAAAGAGGTATGAGGCCTATGTGTGCTCCAAGTGTAACCCAATAATGTTACACATTAATAGTGTACTTGTTAAAGTCATTTGTATCCCCCTTTCATATTTTATTCTTTTTTTCCTTTCTGTTAGTATGCCCATGATTCTTTTTTTTAAGGCCAGGCATTATATTATAAAAAATGAGATGCAACAGCAAGAGTCTTTTATGCAAATACTAAGGGACGCACAAGAGTAAATGAAAACAATTTATAATATGTGCAGTTCTAAATCAGCTGGTGTTTAATAAAAAACAAAGTTTAGACAAATGTTCCCCATAAATCACTTTGGAGTTTATTTAGCATTCTTTTCCTTCACGACACACAGGCTCTTAGTTAAGTAGAGGCAGTGACTTGGTGAAATGTTGACAGAAACTCCCTTGTGTATTACACATAGCCACTCTTCTGACTTTTTTTCTGATTTTATATTGTTTCTCCCAACCTCCACAATTTTATGCATGCAAGTGTATGTGTGCACAGAAAATTAATTTTTCATGTAGAATAAATATGTATCTATACTCCATTGGATAATTCTAGTTATCCACTTGTTTCTTTAATGGCAAAGATCCAAGATTTATCTGAAACTGAAATCATTTATTTTTCTTCTACTCATGTCTTCAACATTAGTTAGTATTATAATGTCCTTAAAAAAGAGCCTATTCACCCACTTGGAGCACTCACAGGCCTCATACCTCATATCACTACCATCACCTCTACCCTGATCCATGTAACCCTTTATGGCTAAGCTATTATTCAATAACCCATTTTCTTTTATTCCTCTTGTTACTCTGATATCTACATCTCACAGAGAAAACTGAGTTATATGTACAAACATGTAGCCCAGAAGGTTTCTCATATTCTCTTTCACTAAGCACACATTTGGCCTTTTTGTTAAAGCTAGGTTATGTCATAATATAGTAGCCAGGAATTACATACCAACAAAATATCAAGAAAAACTCAGAAACTACAAAATTACAAAAAAAAAAAAAAATGGAGTGCATAAAGTTGCTGAAGTCACAAGACAATGCAGTGAATAAAATCTATGAAGAATATTATCAACCCCAAAAGGGTAAAAAGGGTAAGGACATGGACACACACACACACACACACACACACACACACACACACACACACTACACCATACCACACACAGAGAAGAGATGATGGGAATAAACCAGATTTATAAGCAGGAAAAAAATTGAATTAAGTGAATTGATCATTGCCTAGTGTGGGTTAACATGTCTGAATAACACTCCTGGGAGCTGTAGACATGAAAATTTGCATTCACTTCCAGGTTCTTTTATGCTACAAAACCTCATAGGACACATTAAGATTAGAAGCAAGGTAGAGAACTAGAGTGAGCAGTCCCAAATTACACTGAACTAAAGGAAGGGTTAACAGTAGATGGTCACCCCTAATAAAGCACACAGCTCCATCTCCCTGCTCAGATCTTTCCAATATGAAGTAAAAAATTACTGAACCAGAGAAAGAAGAGCAACTACCCCTCCTCAACCATGTACAGGTTCATCGTGGGAGGAAACGTGAAAGGGAAAAGCATCAATCTGTGCAGTAAAGGTTCTGAGCACAGAATCTTATGCCAGTACCAACAGAGATTCCCTATCACTATGGGTCAGAAAAGAATTCTCAGACACAAGGTCAGATAGCAACTGGAATAAAGAAAATGGAAGAAATTGCCAGGGTCTCTGAAGTTCACACAAAGTGTTTAACTGACTAAGAAGGGATTCTAACAAGATAGACACCTTCAATTGATAGCAAAAGCTTATTGTACTAATATACTAAGATACACACTGTTCAGGCAGTGGAGGGGAAAGAGATCACATTCTCATTGTGCTACAAGCATGCACTTGTCAGAAGGCTGAACATGGAAGGCTAGTACAGAAAAAATTCTACAATTATTCCAGCTTTTACTATAAGAAAGGGACATTGGCAGAGAAATTTGAAGCATGTGGTATACTAAGGTTAATCACAATAATGACAAAAGGCAAACTGAGCTCTAGTCCTAAGTTGATTGTATGTCTCCCCAAATGCCTGAGAGGAGGCATGCCAATTTCTAGGTAGACATACTGTTGACATCCAGCTCTGCTACTGTGTAAGAGATATCCATCATTCAATGAAACAGTATGAAATACTCTATTGGTGAAATTATTAAGGCCACTCTACGTAGTTAAAAGGGAGATTTATTTA
>CABHPP010123995.1:634-24877 GCA_902168425.1 Peromyscus attwateri
TCTGAATGGGACTCAGGGTCCCCCAGCCTCATGTTCACACATGATGCTCAAATGCTTTGTGTGGACATTGTTTGAAACTTGCTACAAATGATTTGGCTTTAAGAAAATCCTTAGAGACAACAGAAGGAATTGGAGTACTGAATAGTGGTCAAAATTAAGAGAGAATGTGTTTTTGGTGTGGTAGAACAATTTGGCTTTGTGTGGGAGTCATTTAGGTTTTAGGCCCAGGTAATACACTAGACACTTTTCTTGCCTCCGTGGCACACAACTGGTAGAAACAAAGTACGGAATGGAGAGAAGGTTTGTCTTGACTCATGGTTTGGTGACTTTAGCTCATCCCAGAGGCATGACAGCCAGAGTGGCTTAGTCTGGCAGCGGGAGCCTGCTGGAGGGCTTGCTGACATCCTGGTGACCAGGAATCAGAGAACTCAGGCTAGAAGCAGGGCCAGGCTGGGACTTTCAAATGTCTGCACCACACAGCCAGAATTCCACCACCTCCCTGGGCAGCACCACCAGCAGGAGAATGAGGGTTCAGATACATGAACTGGTGGAGACTTTTCACAATCAGACTGTAACACGTATTCAAACAGAATGAGGTGGGCTCTGGAATTTGCTTCGTCTTAACCCCGAGAGTGCGGGGGAGGAAGGCGGACTGAATGTGTTTTTAGTTTCATTGATGGCTACAAACTCCAAACTGCTTGGAGATCTTCTGACAGTTTAATTTGTGCACTCAAGGTGATAAAAAGAGAAGTAAAACCCGACAAAAGAAACTGGTGTTTAAAATAAAAGAAAATAGCGAGTTAACTGATGCGTCCCCCAAAGCAATTCTCAGATTGCATGGTAACAAGCTCTCTCAGAGGAACCTTCGTTAGGTCTCAAATCCCGGACAAAGGCTAACTGAAGTGTGCATTTAAAATATCAAAGCGGACCTGACTGCCAGGTTCTCCCAGCATCCCTAAACTGTGACAGGGTAAGACTGGCATCCCCCGCCCCCTACCCTAAACTTCCCCAGCCCAGGGGCTGGGCTGCCCTTCCCAGAGCTGCCCTCCCCTATACAATCTGGCCATTTTGATTACCTGGCTCTTTCATCCACCTTTTACTCTCCCGGCTTCCCTTCTTCCCCCTCACATGGCCCGGCTCTGGGTCATGTTCACTTCGGACTCTCCCTGATGCCCCTGCCTCTGGCTACGCTCTCCCTTTTAACCAACAGTAAACCTTCATCTCCACCATACACTGTAGCAGTCATGTTCCCCCTTTTTTATTTCTTATTTTCATTCACTCTCCTCTGCCCTTGTGGCAGTCAGTTGCTGTTCCCGACTTTGAATACATGCGTCCAGGGGTGGGGACCAAGCTCAGCGGCACAGTGCTTACCTACCATGTACAAACGACTGGGCTCCATCCCCAGCACTGTAAGAAATAAAATAAAGCAAACACCTGGAAATTCAGACATTCTTTAAATTCCTTTCCTTAGAAGATTGCTTAGGGCTGGGCAGTGGAGGTGCAAGCCTTAGATCCAACACAGACAGAGGCAGCCCGAGTTCGAGGTCAACCTCATTGGCTCCAGAAAGGTTGGCAACAACTCTGCTTTGTTTCTGTTCGTATGTTACCTGCTTTATGGACAGAGCTAAAATGAACCAAGTGCTCAAAACGAGAAGCAAATCTAAAATTAAAAAGCCCCCTTGACATACTCAGTGACGCTTTGAAATCTGAGCAAATAACATCTTAAGGTAAATTTGTTAGCATAATTTGTCTCATTTGCCAAACTCAAATACTAAATTTTAAATTATGGGACCTGAGATATGACTGTAAGTTTTATAGACAACAGCATAAAATCTGTTTGTCTATGAATTTATGTCTATGTATATGTGTGTTTTATAATAGATTCATAACCTGTTTTAATTTACTTAGATGAATTTGGCACTAAGAAAATAAAAATTTGGTGAGTGTGGTGGCACACACCTTTAGCTCCCCTACCCTGTTGCAGAGGCAAAGAATCTCTGTGAGTCTGAAGCTAGACTGGTCTACATACCAAATTCTAGGCAAGTGAGGCCCACATACCAAATTCTAGGCAAGTCAGGCCTACAAAACAAAAGACTTTGTCCCACTGACATACAACACAATAAAATAACCCTCTTAAAATTATACGTAATAATTAATCCAAATGACTTTTGTTTGTGTGACTTAATAAGCCCTCAGTAGATAAAGCCAGGTTTTAAAAGAACTGGTAAAATAAATACTTCTTTACAATTGTCAGCAACTTTGCTTGGGTTTGCTCATCACACAGGTTGTGTGGCTCTGACAGATACTTTGATGTAAAAATCCTGCCGCTCCTGCGATATTTTTGACGGTTGCTTGACTTGGCTATGAGCTAACACATGAGGGTGGCTGCCAGGCTCCCCAAGCCTTGTATACTTACTGTGAGTCTATGTGGTTTCTGTTTCAGGTCTCTGGATTTTAAGATCTGGGAAGGTGTTTGTGGCAGAACCTGGGAACCGCTGTGTGTGTATCTACAGCACAAGGGACAGTGGCTGTAAAAGCAAACCTGCTATGGTTCATTGTCCCTGGGCCAGACCCATGGCTAGGCATGAAGAAGGGTCAGCGCCTGCAAGCATTACCCTTATGACTGTGCTCTGCTTGCTTGCTTAGCCGGTGTGTAAGTTACAGACCCAGACAGACCCTGCTCGGGGTTTGTCTGGAGGATTTCTCATCAGACTAATGCATCTAGAGTACTCCCATACTGTCAGAGCACGTGGTCTTCTTCCTTGATTGATAATAAGATGTATAAAATTATGGGAAGTTCTTCAATAAATTGAATAGAACTACTGATGACCCAGAAAACTCCCTACTAAAAAATCCAAGTTAAAGAAAATACACCCTCTCTAATACTTGTTTAAAATTGCTTATAGCAGTATCATTCACCATATTCAAAACCGGGAAATAAGCCAAATATCCATCAGCAGATGAATAGATGTTCCATAGCGATACAAGGGAGTATACCACACGGCTTAACATTGAAAATCCCTGTTGCGCAAAAGAAATAAGGCCAGAAGTGCCTGTACTGTATGATTCACCTGTGTGAGGCATCAACACCATTTAAATCCCAACAAGCAGTGAGAACATTAGTGTTGGCTGCGGCTGAAGTGGTTGAGAGGAGAGTGGCCACAAAGCATGCAGGCAGATTTTGTTGTTGTCGTCATCCCTTTTGAAGTGAACAGGATGTTCTAGAACCAGAGGGTCCAGAGTTGCAGAATTTTACGAATGTGTCAAACCACTGAATGGGATCTGTTAGTGGGATGACAACTCTAGTCTTCGACGTGTGTCAGTAAGGGTGCTACTTTAAAAGCATTTTAAAAGACCATTTGAACAAGAAAAGAGATAGAAGTTAGCTATGTACACAGTTGTAACTGTGTAAAGAATTGTTCTGAGCAAGGAGATAGTTTTGGTCAGGGCCTCAAGAAATGTAAACATGGGTCTTCAAAGGAAGAGGGAATGGAAGTAGAGTATAATGTTATGAAGAGATAGAGCAGAGACTAGAATAGGAAGATTAAATGGGAAGGAGGGTTAGAGGGCAGGGTAAAGAGGGAATAAAGAGAGATACAACTAACATTAAAAGCCCTTTGAAAAGCCATAAGGAACCCTACTAACTGTAGAAGTTCCCTAAAACATGTGCATATATAAAAAGAATTTATATGGCATCACCATATAATGGGAGAGAGAGTTCCCCAACTAGATGTCTTATGACACCATGTCAAACCTCCAGGTCTAAGGATGGGCCACATCTTGTCAAGTCATTGTCCAAAGGGGTCCCAGAGGCCTTCCCCAACAGACATTACAGGCTATTGCCAAGACTCTTGGTTATTCTCCATAACCTGAGAGTAAGACCCTTTTGTTGAAGACACAACTGACTTATGTCATTGAACATGGAGAAATCAAGCTGGCTCTCAACTAGAAGGTTCACCCCTACTGACTAGCATGCACGGTGCTGGAAGAAGGCACTTTTCGCATTACAGGAGGAGGAAAGTAACCATCAATATCACCCAGACATGAACACTGCAACCTACAGCAGTGACCTGCCTGCAAGATGTGCTGGTGCAGACAAGTGTTACGGGGGCAACCCACTGTTGGATGGGATTTAAGGCTCACGACGTGAGATGGGACCCACACCTGCCAATGCTGAAGTGGCAAAGAACTGAGATCAGATGAGTCTTTGGCCTAGGGGAAAACCTACTATTCTTATTCTGCTAAAGGGGCATAGAAATAAAATGACTTCTAAGGACATAATAATATACCCATAGATGAGAGCATGGCTAAACTCATACTATCTTCTTCTTAGACTAGATGGTAGTTAACAAAGAGATCCATGACTGGTCAGTGTGCAGAGAGTAAGAAACTTTGGCACACCCAGCCTTACATGGGATATCATCATCAAACCCTCCTCTCAAGGCTCAGCGATCTATGTGGAAGAGAAGGCAGAAAGAACGGGAAAGCCAGAGTCGGCCAGTGACTCCAAGGAAAGAGCATCTCCCAGACCAAAAGGATTGATACACGTATGAACTCACAGAGAAGGTGGCAGCCTGCAAAAGGCCTGCGCAGGTTCAATCCAAACAAAATCCCATCCCTCAGAAGGAGAAGTGGACGCAAAGCCCCACCCCAACCAAGAAGCTATTTATAATTGATGCCTGCTGGGAGAGGGAGAATCAGTGTTCCTCAGTGAAGTGGGTCCATCCACCACACTGTAGGCCAGGCACCATGCTTTGGAGTGGTTGGCCAACACAAAATGGACTCCATAATTTTTTCTGTGCTTTTTGTTTTGTTTTGATGGTTTTTGTCTTGTTCATTTTCATGTTTAGCTTATTTGTCTGTTTTGATTTTTACTTTTTGATTTTGTTGTTTTTCTCCCCCTCTCCCAACCCCCCCCCCCATAGGTGAAGGACATGAATTTGGGTGGGTAGCGATGTGGAGAAGATCTGGGAGGAGTTGGGAGAGGGAAAAGAGTATGATTAAATACAGTGTAAGAAAAAAAAATTTAAGTAAAAATAAATAAAAAAGATTAAAGGAGTCCTCAATTTAAAAAAGGAAGAGATGCAAACATGAGAGCCAGGTAGATCTCTGTGAGTTGGAGACCAACCTGGTCTACATAGTGAGTTCCAGGCCAGTGAGGGCTACACAGTGAGACCCAGTCTCAAACACACAAAAGGAATACAAACATGACTAGGGTTGATCTCAACATGTAGACAGTGTTGTGAAACTATGTTCTATGGGAATTTGGGAGGACTTCTAACATTGTACACAAAAATGACTCTGGGCCATGTAAGAGGACAGGAAACAGAGAAGACTGTATCTAAGAAGTGGACTGGGGACTGTGTCGTTTAGCAATAGCAACCACACCATGCTTGTGCTTTGGACAAACAGTAGAGAGAACAAAATCCATTTGTGGATTCCGTGGTCACATGGGGGTGATTCTGGCAATTCTCACATGACTACTGCTGGGGTTGGCGGTGGAAGCTCATTGTAACTGTACTGGGTTATAGAACCAAGGGTTTTTAGACAGGGAGCTAGGCTCAGTCAGCAACGTGCTTGCTGTGTAAGCACAAGAAGAGTTTGAATCCCCAGCAACTTTATAAAAACTGGGGGGGGGAGGGGGGCGGGGAGTGGCTGTAATTTCAGCACGGGTGGGGAATGGTGTGTCCCCAGAGCTTGCTGTCAAGCTTGTCTAGGACAGTCAGTGAGCAACAAGTTCAGTGAGAGACCCTGTCTCAAAACAAAAACAAAACCAGAAAATGACCGAGGATGATACTCAACATGGACCTCTGGCCTGCTTCAACACACGTGTATGTACACACATAGAACACACACACACACACACACACACACACACACACACACACACACACTTTTAGATTTTTCTTACCCCTCAGATTGTACTTAAATAAACGTCAGTGTATAAATAAAAGTCTGAGTATTGCACCTGAAGAAAGGTCTTCCCAGAGGTGAATTAGTTTGTCACTAAGTGCAGTTCTGTTCTCTTGCATTTCCTTGGGTCTGATAAGCATGTAGGTGTGGCAGATTATAAAGAAACGGTTCTTGCCCATGCATTCCTTTCACCTTAGAAGAAAGATGCTACCTTTGACCAGATCAGAGAGAAAGCCAGGAGCCGTGATCTTCCTGCCTTTGAAAAAGTTAAGTGGTGGCAGCTTCATTTCCAAAAGTAGTAAGAATTTAGAGGAGGCTTTAGTCCAAACAGGGCATCTTAGCAATAAGGGCTGGAATTACAAACATACCACTAACAATATTGCTCATAAAGCAGAGGTTTATTTCTCGATTCTGGAGGCTGGAAGCTCAGTACTGAGGCATTGACAGATTCTGTCTGGGTAGGGGCCACTTCTTTGTTCTTCTGGTTGACACCTGGTTGTGTCACCACATAGCTATCAGGTCCTCTGAAATCCCTTTCACGAGAACACTCACACTATTCAGAAATGTGCTCTTCTTGAGTTCTAATTGCCTCTCAAAGTCCTTTCTCCTAAGACTATCACACCGAAGATTAGGATCATTACACATCAATATTGGTAAAACATTGCCATTTAATCCACCCAAAAAGACAACAGAAAAACAATGCCTGGGTCTTCCTGAGAGCTTCACTTCCAAAAGATCTGGTTAATATTAATGTAGCACCCTGACACTCAGAAAACTGTTTAAAGACAGACAAGACACATTGTAATAGCAATGCCGATATTGTTTTTTATCAGAAGATTGCATTTTACTGGGACAAAAGTCATAGTTTCAATCTCTGTTAATTTTATATTCATAATTAGAAGTTGAGAAGCTCTGTGGAGAGATCTGAGCTGTTGTAGAGTCTGGATTAAATGGTGTAAAACTCAACACTCTCTTAAAACAGCAACAGGATGAAAAACGGTGCGTCAGAAATACAGCACGTGCAGCTGGAGAGATGGCTCAGAGACCAAGAGCAAAGACTGCTCTTGCAGAGGACCCAGGTTTGGATCCCAGCACTCACACAGTGGCTCACAACCACGTGTGACTACAGTGCCAGGGGATACTATGCCCTCTTCTGGCCTCTACAGGCACCAGGCACTCACTGATGCATATATATATGCTGGCAAACACTCATACACATACATAAATCTTAAGAAAAAATATGATACTAGCTGTCCTTTGTGTGTGGGGGGGCAAACAGCTTGACCACACCGCCGCCATGACAGGCTGAGAAGCCCAGACACAGCTTCTGGCAGGCAACACCTGGACCCAGGAAAAGCCATAAGCTGACCCTATTCAGGGAGAACCTGCATCTAAGAGGAAATACCTGACATTCCAAACATTCCCTATACCCTTAGACAAATGTCATCCAATCAGGGTCCTGAACCCTGGAGATTCCCTCACCCCAACCTCTGCTATGATAGAAACCCCATCCTGCCTGGGCTCTGGGCTCTCTGTTCTCACCACTGCATCAGACAGGGAGTCTAAGCTCCAAGCTTGAAATTAAAGGCTCCTTTAGTTTCATACGGGATTCAATCTCCTTGGTGGTCTTTTGGGGATCCCCACAAACTGTGCAAAACATCCATGCCTATCTTTGAGGAGAAAGGAGAAAATTTCAGATTACAACTGAATAAAATCATGGACCCCTCCCCGCAAAGAAAGCCGTCCTTATGGCTCATGCCTATAACACTAGCACTCACAAGGTTAAAACAGGGGGATTGCCACAGATTTGAGGATAGCTTGAGTTAAATAGTGAGTTCCAGGCCAGTGAGGTCTATCTCAAACAAAACAAACAAAAAAAAAACCTAAAAGTTTGTAAGATATATAAGATATTCAGGTGACTTACAATTTAAAGGCTATACTTCCATTCCATTTTACATATAATTACATCATTAAAATATTTTTATATTATATTGTCTGGGTGTGTGTGTGTGTGTGTGTGTGTGTGTGTGTGTGTTCTCACACAAGCATGCCACAGGTTATGCGTGGAGGTCAGAGTACAACTAGGAGGAGTTGGTTCTCTCTGTCCCCTACGCAAGTTCTGGGAGTCCTCAGGCTTGGTGTTAACATGCCTTTACCCGATGAGCTGGCTAGCTAGCCTGCATCCCACCATTGCTTCACTCATCTACTTAACAAATGTTAATTGTTTCTGTGTTAGGTCCTAAGATCCTCCAATCTTACAGACCTATGATTTAGGGTGTCTGTCATGATGGTACTAGCCTCCACAATTATAGTTTGGTCGTCCCTGAATATGAATGAATACTGTACGCTACCATAGATCATTTGATGTTACATTCTTTTTTTAAAAAAAAATGATTTATTGTTTTTATTTTATGTGCATTGATGTTTCACTTGCGTGTGTGCCTGTGTGAGGTCGGCAGATCCCTGAGCTAGAGTTACAGATAGTTGTGAGCTGTCATGTGGATGCTGGGGATTGAATCCGGGTCCTCTGGATGAGCAGCCAGTGCTCTTAACCACTGAGTCATCTCTCCAGCTGATGTTACATTCTTTTTTTTTTTTTTTTTTTGGTTTTTCGAGACAGGGTTTCTCTGTGTAGCTTTGCACCTTTCCTGGAACTCACTTGGTAGCCCAGGCTGGTCTTGAACTCACAGAGATCCGCCTGCCTCTGCCTCCCGAGTGCTGGGATTAAAGGCGTGCGCCACCACCGCCCGGCTGATGTTACATTCTTGCACCAAGTTTAATTATTCATAAAACCCTCTTCAAACATACTATCAATGTTTTTTTCCAAATATTGTCTCTAGTTGGTTATGCCCTACATTTTGCCCTTATTCTTTACTGTTTCTTTATTTCTTGGAATTTGAGCAAATAGTCCATATTACCTTAATTTTTAATAAAAATTTCGTATATCCCGAAAAGTAAATACATATTCTGCCACCTATGCATCATAATTAAATGTCTTATCCTATGTGTCCATCACTTCACTCCTCTCTCCATTAATCAATTGCATTCTTTTCTCAGCATTTCAAAGTATCAGCACTGTTCACCTCCAGCACTTCAATCAACATGTATAACACTGCAGTGTAAGTGAGGAGTCAGAGCTAATGCTCCAAAGGAGATGGTACGTGTCATTCAATCAGTATTGATTTCAGAGTTCTGTAAGAGAAATAAGAGAGGAGGGCAGAGAAGACACATGTAGGCAATAAATGGGTGAAAAGAGCTGCCTTGAAGGTGGAGACATTACCAGGGGGAGACTGGAGAGAAAGCATAGAGGGGAGAGGGATGTCTTGAAATTTCAGGGCTGTTCCCTCTTAGGGTAAAGAAACACGGCTCGGTAGGAGTGACCCTGGCCATGAATGGAAGCAAAGGGGTTGCAGGAGTGCAGGAGGGGAGGGAAACACCACAGGGCTGTGGGGTGAGAACGGAAGGGTCACCTGGGTTGGAATAATACAAGCGAAGACCCCTCTTCTCACTCCGCTTCATGAACCGGGGACTGGAGAAAGGTACGGAGCTCTCCACCTGCCCAAGGAGACGGTGGAGTGGGAAGAGTGGTTCTGAGGGACGCAGGTAGAAGCAGGGTCCCCATCTGACTTTGTGTTCATAGTGTGACTTTGAACTCTGTAGGTGTGTGTTAAGGAGAATGGACAGACGGCCTTGCTGGCAGGAGAGTGAGCAAAGCTGCCCTTCACCTGATTGGACTTCCCTGTCACGTGGATTCCAGGACTGTGATCGATGTCCTTCTGGAGAACTGTTCTATCTCAAGGGTTTAGTGCAACAGCTCACATCCCCTCTTGTCAATCCAGTACTTAGAGACTTGAGTTGAGTGCTCCCAGGTCTGAGCACCCCAACCCAGGGCCTCCAGTGAGCTCCCAGACCATCGCTCCAGGGCAACGAAAGAATTTTGTTCTGGAAAAAACCAACCAACCAACCAAAGCAACAACAACAACAAAAACAAACAAAAACCATCCGTGGTGGATTGTCTTAAGAAGGCTAATTGTGTTTATTGTGAGGGCAACCCTGGCCCAGGGCCACTCTTCTTGGCCTCCGTAGTCCATGCAGGCTCTGTTCCTGACGTCTATGGGATTCTCTTACCCCTGATGTGTCTTGTTGTCTGAGTTGACCTTAGCTGGTTTTCCCAGTCTCATCTCCTCCTCTGCACTCAGGCTTCTGCTTGCAGACCTTGTTTCCACTGCATAGCCCTTCCTGTTCTCCCACGGCCCCCACCTCCGTATCTCAGCAGAGAAAGTGGCCGATTGGCTCTTAGTTAGCTTTTACTATTTTCTGTCTTCAGTTCCAACTCATTCCTCCCATATATTCAATTCTCCTAATGGAGACTTCTCTCCATTAGCTGTCTGAAAGGCGCACTCTTCTTCCTTGCCTTGTACAAGAGTGTTGTCAATGTGAAATGAACAATAAGGATGACCAGAAATCTATACTATCTTAGTCTTCATGGAAAATGTATTGAGCTATACTTTCTTCCTCTTTCATTAATTTCTCATCTTCTTTCTGTTTCCAAACTCCATAGTAATGCAGATGAACAGGACTCAGTTGGTCTTTGTCCAGGAGGAATATTGGGTCTTTCTGGGCTATAGAAATTATAGGTTCATCTTTGGCTATACTCTGAAGCTGTGATCTGTGAGCAGAGGGCAACAAGAAATAGAAACCAGAATTCCCCACAGTGAAGAAGCCCTAGTTGATGTCAATCGGTAACAGCAGTTGCCCACTGCATGAGGACAGCCTGTTCAGGCCTCTAGTTAACTCTTCTTGTTCAAACACACATTACTGACACAGGCAGGGTACAAGGCACTTAGCCAATCCCTATTCTGTTTCCAAATGACAAAATTAAATGCTTGTTCTCACTGCTAAATTTTGAGATGGCTGGTAATGTGCCAACAGATTAGAACATGGGATTTATGTATTTAGGAGTTCAAAATGCAACTCCAAAGGACTTAGTGTCTTTGCGTCTCTGATACTCAATGAATTAAGCATTAATTGGGAGAAACAGGAGGTCCATGATGCAAGATGTTTAGGTATACTGTGTGAGTCCTTAGATGACACTAAACATTATCCCACTCAAATGGATGACATGTTATACAGGCGTGAACTAGTTCTGTATCTTTAAGGAAGAATGAATTTTGGTTATTGAAAGAGAAGAAAGACAAAGGACTTATATGAAAAACAATGTAATAGTCATAATTTACGTAGGCTTGGGACTTGAGGCATGCCAGTTTGCAACAACTCAGAATGATTGGGTGAATCAATCCAGGTGGTGTGCATATTTACTTTTTTTTTTTTTTTTTTTACTGTTATTGATTCTTTGTGGATTTTCACATCATGCATTCTGTTCCCAATTATCTCCCTGTCCCCTCACATCTGCTCTCTACCCCTGCAACCTCATAAGCAGGGCCCTCTCTCCCCATTGCTGTAGGAGGCATATGGGGATGGGGCGGGGCAGATCAGCTCTCTTGCTGTCATGTCCTCAGGCTGGCTCACCTGTGACCCAACAACAGGATGAGCGCTAATGTGCTGCCTAGGCAGGGTGCAGGGCCCACTCTCCTGTGTGCTATAGCTGGTGAAGGGCAGGGCTAGTTCTCTCACTCCCTTGACCCGGGACCAGCTCTCCACCTACCACGGCTAACAAGAGGCAGACGGGGAAGGGCATCTTTCCCTCACCCATGCCACCAAATGGCAGACAAAGGGGACACAGGGCCAGCTCTCCTGCTCTCATGCCCTCAGGGTCAGCTCACCTGTGTCCCCAACCACTGGGTCAGCTCCAGTGTGCTTCCCAGGTGAGGTATACGCCTATGGTGAGGGGTGGGACTATCCTTCTCAAGTGCAGGACGAGTTCTTCCCTGAGGTGTAGGGCCACACCACCTGCTGCAATATCCAGCAAGGAGCAGGACCAGCCATCCCTGGGCCAGTGAAGCGCTGGGCTGGTTTAGCACAGTGTGGCTCCAATGACCCCTGTGCAAACACCGGCCATGGACATCACCACAGACCCCAGATGCAGCAGGACCATGAACCCAGACATGGCCCTCGGCAGCAGCCCAGATACCACCGCGGCCCCGGTGGCAGCACAAGGCCCCTCAGATCAGCCATTCATGTCAGCCTTTTCCTCAGCTCTCTGCATCCACCTTTCTTCCCAGCCGACAAATCATTCCACCTCTCCCTATCTTCCACCTCTCCTCCCTGTACTCTTTCTGTACGCTGTGAATATATGTTGTTCCCATTGGTTAATAAATAAGCTGCTTTGGCCTATGGCAGCTTAGAGGCAAGCAGGAAATCCAAGGAGAGTGATAGAAAAGAGAAAGGTGGAGTCTAGAGAGATGTGTGGAAGGAAAAGCAAGATGCCAGCAGACTGCTAACACCACGGCCATGTGACAAAACACAGATTAATAGAAATGGGTTAATTTAAGATATAAGAGCTAGCTAGCAAGAAGCCTGCCATAGGCCATACAGTTTGTGAATAATATTAAGCCTCTGAGTGATTATTTGATAATCAGCTGCGGGTCCGAGGGGATGGGTGGGACTGGAGAAAACTTTCGACTACATGTCTTAGTTTTAAAGATGTAGTTATGTGAATGCAGACTGCAAATCTCAGTAACCTATATGATATTGATGTGATCACTCCCATTCTGCTGATGAAGAAACTGGCTTGTATCTTAAGCCCCTCAGGCAATTCTAATATGAAGCCATAGGACTGAATAATCATTAGATTGAATCACCTCTTATTTTTTTACTACTGTTTTAATTCTGTATTTTAGAACAGCGGTTTTCCACAAACTATCTTTTTCTCTACATTTGTTTCACTGGGCTTTTTGTGTATAGAGATTTGGGATTTGAAGGTGAGCCAGTTAATATACTATAAAATAAATCAGTTCCCACTTATACCAAAAAGACCATCTTACTCATAAAGATACCATCCTCCCCCTCCCCTTCCCCTTGCAGCTCTTCTGATTTCTGGCACCCTCTGTCCAGATACCTCAAGATACCATTGAATGTCCAGGATCTATCACCTGGCCAATCCTGTCTCTCAGAGCCCATGAATTTCATAGTTTATCTTGGGACACGAGATGGGCTTTTTGACATCTAGATTTGTCTATTATTTCAACCTCTTCAAAATGAACATTGGAAGCCGGGCGGTGGTGGCGCACGCCTTTAATCCCAGCACTCGGGAGGCAGAGGCAGGCGGATCTCTGTGAGTTCGAGGCCAGCCTGGTCTCCCAAGCGAGTTCCAGGAAAGGCGCAAAGCTACACAGAGAAACCCTGTCTCGAAAAACCAAAAAAAAAAAAAACCAAAAAAAAAAAAAACAACAAAAAAAAAATGAACATTGGATATGTCTCTGAAAGAAAATTTTGTTTTCCAAGCAAAAAGATAATATAAAAAGGGGGCCCTTTGCTTAAATGTATTTCTTTTTTTTATTAAAATCCCCATGAATCTGCTATTGGCTTCAGAGAACACTATGATTAAACTATGAAGATTAATTTGGAAAGCAATAAACGCCAGCAATCCCACCCTCCCATTCACACTGTTTCTCCAGTCTAGGCTTGTCTTTGTGGGAGGGAGGAGAGGGATCCATACATAAAAAGAGACAGAGGAACGATCAGAACACTTGACCTGCACCATCTGCCTAGGGGAAGAGGGATAGGTCTGCCCCGCTCTTGATTTCTTTCCATCTGTTGGCTTGCACAGACTTGCCTCCTTTATATCAGTTATTTAATTAGGTTTTTTGGAAAAGCGTTTGGAAATCAGTCTGTGGAGGTATACTTCATTGGTAGGGAGGAACAGAGTGCAGGCAGTCTTGGGGCAGTGGGCAGCTTGGTTTATTAGGGGGCAAAATTCTGAGTGAAAGCTTGCTTAAGCCTTGTGCTTCTGCTCTATAAACTCATTCCCTGAGACTCTCTTTCTGTGTCTCTGCCTGTCTCTGTTTGTCTATGTCTGTCTGTCTGTCTGTCTGTCTGTCTGTCTCTCATTTGTCAGGAGTCTTTCGGCATGACTGGGAAGCCCGTGCTTCACTACTTCAATGGAAGAGGAAGAATGGAGTCCATCCGGTGGCTCTTGGCTGCAGCTGGAGTGGAGGTAAGATGCCCAACAGAATTGTTAGCTGTGTTTTCAGGTTCTTCACTGAGCACTTACTTGGTTAAAAGTCATAGAAAACTTTATGTTCTTTTCAAACAAAAAGTAGCTTTTGACAAATACTCTTTAAATGTTGGGCTGTCGGTGAGTTAGTTTTATGAAATAAATGCTCAAATCCTGTGGAGACCAATTATAGCTATTATGCTCATTCAAGATAGTGTAGTATTCTGCAATAATTAAGAAGAAAAAGAAAGGTAAGAAGGAAGGAAGGATGAGAAGGAAGAGAAGACTCGTGTTGTATCTCAGCTTCTCTCAGTTCATTCTTTTTTTTTTTTTTTTTTTGGTTTTTCGAGACAGGGTTTCTCTGTGTAGCTTTGCGCCTTTCCTGGATCTCACTCTGTAGATCAGGCTGGCCTCGAACTCACAAAGATTCGCCTGGCTCTGCCTCCCGAGTGCTGGGATTAAAGGCGTGTGCCACCACTGCCTGGCTTTCAGTTCATTTTTATCAGCCCAGTGAGACCATCATCTAATTACATTTGCCCGAAGATCATTAAGAAACAAAGACTTAATTTTTAAACAATTATTATTATTATTATTTGTGTGGGGGAGGCGTGTAACACACATATTTCGAGGGCAGAGGACAACTTGTGGGAGTGTGGCTTCCTTCTTCCAACAGATCCGGAGATCAAACCCAGGTTGTCAGGTTTGGAAGTAAGCACCTTTACCCACAGAGTCACCTTGCTGGCCTTCTGATAATTTGATTCAAAACTATCCTCATAGAAACAGGTATAGCAGTACATACCTGTAAACTCTGCACTTGGGAGGTGGAGACAAGAAGATCAAGAGTTTAAGGTCATCCTACACTGCAAGTTCAAAGCCAACCTAGCCTACATAAGACTGTCTCAAAAAACAAGCAAGTAAACAGAATAGCCTGATGTAAGAACATATCATTTTCGACTATAATTGTAACTGTCATGTACTTTAATGAAATTTAAAATTACTGAAAATTGTGTTTTCAACATATTTTGTTTATTACTTATTTTTTGAGACAAGGTTTCTCCATGTAGCCCAAGTCTTCATCTCTCTCTCTCTTAAAAATTAATAACCTTTCTTGATTCTTTGGAATTTCATACATGTATATGATGAAAAGTGATCATACCCTTCCCCCAACACCCCTCTTCTTAAACATGCCTCCCTCCCAACTTCGTGTCTTCATTTCTATTATTTTTCTCTCTCTCTCTTCCTTCTTTCCTTCTTCTTTTTGTAACCCATTAAGTCCAGTTAATGCTGCCTGTATATGCATGGTTATGGGGCCACCCACTGGAGCACAGGGAAATCCACCTGTCGCTATACCTTGTAAAAGAATGATTCTCCCTCCGCCAGAAGCTATCAGTTGCCAATAGCTCCCCAGGAAAGGGCAGGGCCTGGAGAGTACTGCCTTGGTCTGTGCTAGAATTTTGTCTGGCTTGACCTTGTGTTGCTACCATACAGGTAACCACAGCCGCTGTTGGTTCAGGAGTGTGAGGGCCACTTTAACATCCAGAGGACAGCCTTTCACAGTATTTCTCCCCAACCTCCCATCCTCTGGCTCTTACATTCTACCTCCTCTTCTGTGATGTTCCCAGAGCCTTGATGGGTGGTGGGGTTGATGAAGATGTCCCATACAGGGCAGAGCACTAGAGGTTTCTCTGATCAAGGTTGAGAGTGGCCCAGAGTATGCGGGTATAAACATGTATTTTCCAAAGGCAATTTGATAGCATGGCCGTCTAGCAAAATAACAATATCAGGTTCTACCCCCGGGCCTATGACTTTCCCAGTCATGTGCTTTTGCCCGGGATTATACTTCCAGGCATGACATTCATTCCTGTAGAGCAGGCCTCAGATACAATCAGAATGCAATTAGTCACCCCAATAACAGTCATGCCACTATTGGACTAGTAGACTATCTTGCCTGGCACATTGGTACTACAGCACATAGAACTCAGCACTGGGTAAGACCATTGATGTCTTTTCTTCCCCGGAGGCCTATACACCATGTTCTGGGACTACAAAAGCTAGCTAGCAGGGAAGAAGTTTACAAGCAGGTTTGAAATTGATTTCTCTATACTCTGTAAACAAGTGTGCCATGTCCTCAGCAGTGGAGTTTTCCCATATAGTTATGGTATGTAACCAAGAGCAAAGATGATAGCCTGTATTGTTTTAGGGACCTCTGAGGCCTCTTGACCAATAATCTTGTTTTGATTTACAGAAGTCTTTTCATTTCATGAGATCCCATTTGTTGATTTAGGTCTTATTTCTAATTGCTACTGGAGTCTTATTCAGAAAGCCCTATTGTGCCTGTAAGTTCAAACATACTGTCTCATCTCCAAAGGTGAATGACTAGAGAGCTTTCTTTAAATTTATGGCCAGGCCCAGAGTGTTTTAACATAAAAATAGCACGCATTCCTGGAGACAGTATATTCTGTCTCAGCCTTAACAGAGGGAACCAGGGTTCTTGTTCTCTAGAAATGGAGATGTCTTTTTAAAAATTGTGAGTATGTGTGTGTGTGTGCGCGCGCGTGTGTGCAGGAGTGTGCATGCCATAGTGTCATGTGTTGTTAGAGAACAACTCAACAACTCTTGGGAGTTGGTTCCTTCCTGTTATGTGGGATATGGGTATTGCGTTCAGGTTATCAAGAATGCCAACAAGTGCCCACCCACTGAGAAATCTTACTGACATACTCCCTACTTTTTCCGCCAGCATTTTCAGAGAAGGTTAACTGAGGAGTGGGATCTACCCAGAATGTGGGCAGCAAATGTGGACTGGGGTTCTAGACTGAATATAAAATAATAAAGCCAGCTAAGTGCCAGCATTTCCTATTCTGCCTCCTGACCCAGGAAGACATAAGGAGTCATCACTTTCTCTATTATTAACTCTACCACACCTTCCCCACCACGGAAGACTGTAGAGCAAAGTAAAACCTTCTCTTAAAAGGAAAACTAATAATAAAGCCAAAATTCAGTAGACTGTCATCTCCAGCTCAGTTAGCATAAATCTGTCTTGTTAGTCCAGTATTTTTATTTTCACACTTTTATCTAGATTCCCAACCTGTTCTTGTATGCCTCTGGGAACAATTCATGTAAATGACTCCTTTTCTATTTCATTCTATCTTTTTCTTTTTATACTCACTCAATATTATGATTTTTGATATCTAGCCATGTAGACTTGGATAGATGATAGATGAAGAAAGAGATATGGAGTACCTGTCTGTGTGTAAGAGAGAGATGGGTTGGTAATACTTTAATAATAGCTTTTAATCTTATTTTGTGGATTCTTTCTTTAGAATATGAATTATATAAGACATGCATAGCAGATAAAGTAAACTCAATACTTATCCATCAAAAACACTCTAATTATTTTAGGGAGCAATAAACATTTTTAAATATAGTTTTTCTATAAAATATTCTATAACTGCCGGGCGGTGGTGGCACACGCCTTTAATCCCAGCACTCGGGAGGCAGAGGCAGGCGGATCTCTGTGAGTTCGAGGCCAGCCTGGTCTCCAAAGCGAGATCCAGGAGAGGCACAAAGCTACACAGAGAAACCCTGTCTCGAAAAACCAAAAAAAAAAAAAAAAAATTCTATAACTTGTATAAAAGTTTTGTTAAGATTTTAAGAGAATGAGAGGGTAGATTTTTGTAGCTGTCTTTGTTTTAAAAGGTGGTAAGGAAAAGGGGGAAAAAAAAGCCGAGTGACTGTGGCACAAGTCTTTAATCCCAGCACTCTGGAGGCAGAGCCAGGCGGATCTCTGTGAGTTTGAGGCCAGCCTGGTCTATAGAGTGAGATCCAGGACAGGCACCAAAACTACACAGAGAAACCCTATCTCAAAAAACCAAAACCAAAACAAACAAAACAAAACAAAAAAAAGGTAAGATTTCCTGGAACCTGTAATCCAGCTGTTGGATTTCAGAGTTCAAGTCAAACTTGTCTTCAGGAATCAGAAATAAAGGCAAGCTCACACCAGTTTAACACCCTCTAAGTGTTGAGGAATGCTGAGCAAGGAATCCTGTCCTGGTATACTTAAGGTCCTGGTCTAACAGGAGACTAGGCCATTTAATCCTATTAAACTTTCCCATGCCACCTATAGCGATAACCATAAACAACATATTCTTACGTGCTTTGTTCTTTGTCTCCTTCTCTAGTTTGAAGAAGAACTTTTTGAAACCCGTGAAGAATTTGAAAAGTTAATCCAAGGTGAGAGAAAACCGTTTCCACCCCACTATTGTCTGAGACCAGAGACGGTCATCCGCTCTTGGGATGATCTCTGCTCCTCTCTCTAGTATTCCAAGAGAGCAGTGCAAGTCATGTGGACAGTAACTACCAGGATCCTATTTCTGTGTAACGAAGGCGCCACCTGGACCTTGCAAGTAGGAGGAGCGCACCCCCAACTTTCTAAGTTGTGATAATTATGACTCTCACCCTTTTCCCCCTAATTTGAGGAGATGCTTTCTACCGTTGCTTCATGGTACTGCCCTGCTGTTACTTTTCAGCTTTCTAGGATATAGGCTAACCTCTTTATTTATTTTTAAGATTGATTTATTTTTGGCTCTTCGAGACAGGTCTCATGTAACCTAGGCTACACGAACTCATCATGTAGTGGAGCATGACCTTGAACCCCTATTCTTCCTACCTTCATCTCCTGAGTGCTGGGATGACAGACACCACCACACACAGCTAACACCTTTATATTAAATTCTCTCTGCTAAAGTTGTGTGGTTCAGCCTGCCTGTTAGATCCTAAATGATGAGAGGAGACTAGCTCAACCCACCCAACTTCAAAGATTATAAACGGAAAAATGCAGAACAATCCTCACAGTTGCCCTTACTGGGTGGGTGGGTGGGTGGGTAGCGCAGAGGGGTGAGGAAGAGACAGAGACAGAATTCTTTCTAATCAAAGAACCATTATCAGCTTACATTCCTTATCTAGTTGTGATTTCTTGGTTGGTTTGTTTTGCTACAAAGCATCTTGGGAAAGTTGAAGAAATAAGTCCAATGTAAATAACATCACCCAGATGGGAGCTCACTTGTAGAAGGTGTTGTATTTTAAAAACAGCAGGCAGCGGTCACTGCCGGTGGGGGCAGCAAGGAGAGTTTTCTTGGTTGGAGGTGGGGGGGGGGGGGAGGCGGAAGCAAGCAGAGGATGAGGAGAGAAGAAGAAAGAGAAGAGACAGGAAACAGGGAAGAGAAGAGGTGCAGATGCGACCTCGTGGGAAAAAAAAAGGAAGAGAGAGGAAGCAGGCGGGACCCCGCCTTTTATGAGGGGGCGTAGCACATGCGCAGAGAGACCACAGTAGCAATGAGCGCATGATGCTGCCAGAACCCTGAGCAGGCGAAGGTACTGCCTATGCACTGGCAAGCACATGCGCGCAGGGATGATGCACCCTATTAGGTCCCCAAGGGGTGGGTCTGAATGCTAACAGAAGGTAAGAGCAAATTTCAAGAAAGACTTTAAATTTAGAGTGAGGGTCAATATTTACGTGTGTTCTCTGAAAAGCAATGGTGAGTGATAGAAAGATTTCATCAGTGGTATAGCATATGACTTCAGGAAGCCATCAGATGCGGAGGAGGGGTGGGTAAGAAGGCTGAACTCAGAATTACAACAGAGGATACAGTCAGAATTCAAAGGTAAACGGTATCTAAATGAGTGTCATGGCCATAGAGAAAGACTACGGAAGTAGAAGGAACATGGGTCCAAAGGAATGCTTTGTATCCACGTGTATCCAAAAATGTCCCCAAATATCCAAAAATTGACCCAAAATGTCAAATATCATGTTTTATACGCAATATAATTTTTGGTTAAAGAATACATATTTCGCCGGGCGGTGGTGGCGCACGCCTTTAATCTCAGCACTCAGGAGGCAGAGCCAGACGGATCTCTGTGAGTTCAAGGCCAGCCTGGTCTACAGAGTGAGTTCCAGGAAAGGCGCAAAGCTACACAGAGAAACACAGTCTCAAAAAACAAAACAAAACAAAACAAAACAAAAAAATACATATTTATCCTCTTAGTTTCTAGAAAGTACTTTGGTAAATGGATTATATGGTCCTATTTCATAGAGTCTTTAGAATGAAAGAAAATGTAGTTACCACTCTGGAGACGAGTAAATAATCTAGCTTCCCATTGTGTATTTTAAGGTGGAGCCCTGATGTATGAACAAGTGCCCATGGTTGAAATCGATGGAATGAATTTGGTGCAAACGAGAGCCATCTTAAGATACATAGCTGCAAAGTACGACTTGTATGGAAGAAACCTGCAAGAACAGGCCTGGTACAAAGACCATTTGTTACTTATAGCAAGAGCCAAAGCAAAAGAACATCAACAAACCCCATCCACAACCAGAACGCTAACATTTAGCATCATTAGAAGCCATATTCATAGTGCAGATCTTGATAGACTGATACAAAGCCTACTTTTGCCTTTACTCTTGACTGGAAGAATCTGTTATAACAAGTTCCAAAGAGAAAGAATGTCATGATAGGCCCCATTCCACCACATTTACCTTCAGCAATAATTAATTTGGGTCATTACTACAGATTCAATTTTTTTCTAGTGGTTTGTTTGGCTTTCATTAGTAGAGGGAGTGAGCTATGGTCTCATGAATCCGTGTTTGCCCCTATCATGTGGGAATGGTACACAAGCACACCAACTCATACATTTATTTTGGGGGCGGGACTCACTTAACCCTGTAAACCCAAGACAGGAAGTGGTTGTAGGAAACCACCTCTTCAGATCTCTGCTTACACCAGCTGCTCCGCCCCCAGCCTCGCCCCACCCCCAGCCTCGCCCCGCCCCCAGCCTCGCCCCGTCCCCAGCCTCGCCTCGCCCCTGGCCTCCTAGACACAATCTAATCTTTCAAGCATGCATTAGGCCGCCTATGATTGGCAATCCTACCTCTAAACTCCAAGCTTGTCTCTCACCTAGAAGTTAAAGCAGCAACTCTAAGTTGAAAATTAATGTGTGTATTTGATAAACACTGTTGGTGGTGGGGGGAGCAGTCCCTTAATACTAGATGAGGTGTATTTTAAACGAATGGGTCATGACATTGTTTTATTTCAAATTGCATTTTAGGAAATGTCCAAGAAAATTAGCGCAGAGCCAATTTTTATAGAGTGTTCTAACATTAAATACTTACTGTAAGCACTGCCCTTTTCCCAGCAGTCTTTGCTAAATATCTTCTGACTGTTTTGCTGGGGTGCAGTTTACTGAGCTCCTCTGTCTTTGTATTTTTGTGCATTGCTGGCTGCTTTGGGAGAGATTACTAGATTCAGGGTCTAGGGTGTGTTGTTAGACTATTACTGCTGTCCCTCTATGAAGAAGTAGAAGAAACTGTCTATGTATCCATCTTTAATGATATCAGAAGCTATTGGTGCTCAATGCTATTGTTCGTTCCACATTTAGTATTTAGAATAATTATATTTAAAAAGGCCTTCCATCATTTACTATTTAGTACATGGAAGCATAGTTTCCTAATAAAGAAGAGCATTGGTGGTCTTTTGTTTACTTGTTTTCCACAAAAATGGGCTGGTTCACCTGTATTCTGTAACAGTGACCAATTTTTATTTTATTAATATTTATCATTTTAGTATCACTATGTACCCATCCCTTTAAGCATTTTTTGGATATATTTAATTTCATTTCAGTTGTTATTCTTTCTTATGTTCAAAATGTCCTACTTTTGGCAATGGGACTGAGTGACTCTTATTTTACGTTACCATAATGGCCCCTGATAACTCCTTCATATGTTTACCTGATGGTCCAGATCATCCCTGAGCATCACTTGTTCCAGATATGGACTCAGTCATTTCTCTGAGGAACTGCTGTTAATTTTAACACAAAATGGTTTTAAAGTAGATATGCCATAGAACTCATGTGTATAAATTGAAGGTGAGTTTGTAATTTATCCAAAGTGATTCCATTGGTACACCACTACGATAAAGCCTTGTATGTGCTATAGTATATTTTCAACTCTTACACCTACATAATCCCACAGTGGTCCTGACACTCTGAGTGGTATCTTGGTAATCTACTACAGAACAGACATTCTCTCAGATCTGTGAAGTGATGCCTCAGCTTGGTAGTCCTCAGACTTTCTCATGCAGTGGTGCTTTCTTAATTCTGGGCCCTGGGCTGGGGGATCTGCACACATGGGCAAGGCCAGGCATTTTTTTCTTTTTCCATGTGGCTGGATGAGGCTTCCTCAAATCCGGAGATTCTCAGTGTAGACTTCTTATGATGAAGCTAGCTGCCCTTAGAGCAAATATAAAATAATGTGGTGGAGACTGCAAGACCTCAGTCCTTGCTTTTTACTGTTCAGTTGAATCTCTGAGACCGCAGTCTCTGAGACCCATTACAATCTAAGGCAGAAGCAACAAGAATTTAAGACCATCTTCAAGACACTTGGTGCTATCTCAGGGCAAAGCTACAGGACCAGAGGTTCAGAAAGACCAGAGATTCACCTTAGATCAGGATAGAGACATATCATGGGACCCCAGGGGTCTCTTCACTGTGCGTTGATGTCCATCTGTCCATTCATTCTGGCAAAGTAGTGTGGTGTATCCCCTTTTCTCTAGCAGCCCATTGGCCCCCAGTCCACGAGGACAAGGTGGAGACAGAGATCTTTGTCTGGTCTGTGAACATGGTGGAAATAGTCTTCAAGGAGACAGCTTCAGTGAAACAATTCAACTCTATTCCAGAATGAGGGGAGAGATAAAGGATGGAGACAGAGGCTGGGGCATCACCTAATTTGCATTAAACAGCATGTTCCTATCTTGAGGCTCCTCGCACAATGTCTAATTAATTACCGTATGGGCAACAGGGGAAAGCTTCTGCAGGAGACTGTGTCAAGGGTCATACCAGAGATAAGACAGGCATCTAGGCCTAGAGACATTCTCCAGATAGGGTCGGGTAGAGAGCAGAAAGCCCCCCGCCAGGGAGAGGAAGTCCTCCATGTGGCAGAGCTCAGAGAGAGCTGCCAGGCTGCTACAGACTTCAACCTCTCACCAACAGGGACTCCCAACAGTTGTGGGTAGCATCAAGTAGAGACTTGTGGAGCAAATTCTGTGCCCTTTAAAATGCTGTTTTGAGTAACTGAGAATCTTGGGTCCTCATGGAGAGGTTTGGACAGGACAGAGGTCCCTAGATACCTCTTCTTCTAGATGTATACTGTATTTAAACAGACAAATGCCATAAACACCGTATTTACTCAATGTATTACTTTATTGTGACTTTAATACGTTGTGTGAGCACATTGTGTTTTATTAATAGTGGTGCTGCATAATTAATGTGAACATACGTGTAATTGCTCAATCACTTTGGTGCTGTAATTCCTCTTGTTTCCCACATTAATTTGGAGGGCAGAGTTTTGCTACATAGCTCAGGACCCTCCCTATTAGGATTCCAGGCTTGTACCACTGCCCCTGATGTCAGGTTGAGCTAAGTTAATATCCTCAAGGACCACTTGCTGGTATAAATACTTGACTGGAGTTTGTAAAACGGAAAAGTAGACCCCCAGTCACCAGGCAGGTGGGATAGTTACTACATAAAACGTGTCACTGGTCCATAAAGTGTTCTTCCTTGTATTGGTAATTCTTCTATAAATGATCTCCCTTTCTCTAGGATTGATATGTATGTAGAAGGCTTGAGGGACCTGAGTGACATGATTATGTACTTTCCACTCTCTCTGCCGGAAGAGAAGGAGATAAATCTTGAATACATCCTCCAACGAGCCACGACAAGATTCTTCCCTGTTTATGAGAAGGTGAGCAACAAACTTTGGCTGTTTTATAGCTCACATTAAAGAGAAGAAAGATCAAATAAAATTGAAAACAGAACTTCCTTGGTGGATGAAAGATTGCAAACCTTCTGTGAAAACTTGGCATTCTTCCCACACTTGTATGAATCTTCTTCCTTCCACTGCGGTTTCCTTCTTACTGGATCCCTTTCCCTCCCTCCCTCCCTCCCTCCCTCCCTCCCTTTCTTCCTTCCTTCCTCCCTCCCTCCCTTCTTTCCTTCCTCCCTCCCTCCCTTCTTTCCTTCCCCCTTCCCTTCCTCCCTTCCCTCCCTCTCTTTCTTCCTCCCTTCCTCCCTCCCTCCCTCCTTCCTTCCTCCCTCCCTCCCTTCTTTCCTTCCTCCTTCCCTTCCTCCCTTCCCTCCCTCCCTTTCTTCCTCCCTTCCTCCCTCCC
>CABHPP010123995.1:24977-42858 GCA_902168425.1 Peromyscus attwateri
CCCCCCTCCCTCCCTCCCTCCCTCCCTCCCTCCTTCCTTCCTTCCTTCCTTTCTTCCTTCCTTCCTATTTTTGTGTGTGCATATTGTATGTGCTCATGTGTGTGTCTGTATGAGTGTGCAGATGTGCACACCTATGCATGCATACAGAGGCCAGAAAAGGACATCAGGTGTCATCCTGCATCACTCTGCACTTAGCTCTCCTTTGAGATGGGGTCATCCCTGAACCCAGAGCTCTTGTTTTTAGTTAGAATGGAAGCCAATAAGCCTTAGTGATTTTCTGTCTCTACTCACGTCAAAGCTGAGTTCACAGCTTTGGTGCCAGGAGCTCTCCACTTATTGTGGGTGCTGCGATCCCAACTCCAGTCCTCAAGAGGAAGCACTCTTAACCTCTGAGCCATCTCTGCAGCCCTTATGGAAGTCTTCTGAATTCTGGTTTGTTTTTAAGGATTTTATCCATAGCTCCAGTACTGTTTGTGGTTCTGGTGCTAATAGAATTCCAATGGTCTTATTTAAGTCTGAAGTAACAACATACGTTCTACACAAGATCTTCCAGGACATCCCACACTGGGGGAGTGAGGAGGAATGTGATTTCTCAAATGCTCTGGTCAGCACCAGAGCTTTATGAAGTTAAAAAGGTTAGCAGGACTCCATGAGTTATATGATGGCTTCAAAAGTAACACTGTGTTTTGTTTCACATTTTTCACACCTGCAAAATGATTCCTGAAAAGCCTGTGTCTTACACACACATTTAAAGTGGCATCCCTAACTCCAGGCTGGGTGGGTCTTCAGTGACGCATGCTCTTTCTTCCAGGTGCATCCCTGGAAGGTGCACACCCCTTAGGTATAGGTGTGGAGGAAGGATGATGAAAACTTGACTCTTGCTTTTAAAAAAAGTCAGATGCATGTTCTGAACTTACTTGCAATACTGATTTTATTATCTTTTCCGAGTTGGGTGACATGCTTAGAACTGAATGATTAGCACATACATTTAAATGTATTGATCATGAACATATGTCGTGCATATTATTTATTACTGTGCCTTTGTCACAAATTGCAGGTACCCTACCTTCCTAAGTTATAATTTTCTCTTAATATATTTAGTAAGTTTTCAGTCCTTTTGGTCCAAAATGTATCAAACTATAAATACTATATACTTCAGACTTGCTCAACACAAATTTCTATCCAAGGTATTTAAAGTATATCCATCTGTAATTAGCACATAATTTAAGATATTTTGCCTTCTAATTTTAAAAATAGTGTCAATAGCACAGATGGTTCACACCACTATTTCTCCTTCTTATTCTCCCCTTTTCTGGTACTTTTGGAGATAAAACCTAGGATAAAACCTTCATGCATGGAAGGCTTTATCCTCAAACACTACTATTTCAGTTTTTTCCCCTCTATAATACCATGAGGCACAAAGGTAACACTCGTGGATAAAAGTGGTAAAAGTATAAACATTTCTAACAACAAGGCTAGTAGCAATGATTATTCACGTCTTCTGAAGGCCAAGGATGGGGCCATATGCATTTTGCAAGCGCTGCCTTTTAATACTCGAATTATTTCCAAGAAAGAGGCGTTATTATCACTCCCCTTATAGATGGGGAAATCGTAACTTAGAAAAACTTGACCAATGTCATACAACTGATAAAAGTCTATACTTACATTCACAACTCTATAAATAAGTATCACACGTCCAAGTCTATAATAAGAACACGGGCTTTTGGGCTGGAAGATATATTAGTGACACCGATTCCATTTTTTCATTTTTATATTCAATCAATTTTAAACCAACATGACACGAAATGTATAGATATGTTGGAAGAACACTTACTAACAAGATTTAGGTTTGTGTCCCTAGAGGGAGACATTTTCCCTGTACACAGAGAACCTTCTAAAGAGCAGCACACCCAAGGAAACAGCCTAGAGATGGGGTGAGGATAGACTATTGCCACACACCCAGAAAAGCCACCGGACTAGGGTGCTGCATAACTCACAGGGTAGGTGCAGGGAGATGAGATGAGAAGGGAGCAAAGAGGGATGGGTATAAAGTGTTTTCTGGGTTCAGGTGACTGGAGGGTTTAAACTAAGATGAACCCAAAGAGATTTGGGATAAGGCTTAAGTTTGGGATGAGGCTTAAGCTCACGTTGTTAGCCAGGGACAAAAACAGATTAACAAATAGGTCTAACTTCTCAAAAATCTTCTGCCGTACTAAGAGCACTTAAATTTTTGAGAGTGGCCCTCATCTTCTGCCTCCTCCATCCCAACCACCTTGCAGGCCCTAAGAGACCACCAGCAAGATTTTCTTGTGGGCAATCGGCTGAGCTGGGCGGATGTGCAGCTCCTTGAAGTCATCTTAATGGTTGAAGAGTGCAAGGCCAATGCTCTCGCGGGCTTCCCTCTGCTACAGGTAATGCCATCTAACAGTTCCTAAGGACTTCAGAGAGAATGAACGGGTGTTATTTCTTATTCCTTCACTCAGTCATGCATTATCCTTGAAGAATTCACTTTCATCTTGATGCTACATCCTGTGCTAGAAATGTAAAGATGCCATCATTAGACACATCTGGTCCAGAAAACAAGCACACAGGCAGGTACCTTCCATCCAATGTGCTCAGTTAAAAACACGGAGAAGCAGGTAAGGCCAGCTCGACCATCTCAGGGACCTGGGGGAGGCTTCTGCAGAAAGTGAATCTCCGTGACTTTCCTGGCATGTGGTAAAACCTTAATAAAGGTGCTTCCTAAGCTGGTGCAGTGGTTCACACTTGGGGCTGTAGCACTGTAGAGGCTGAGGCAGGAGGGTCTCGAGTTCAAAGTCAGCCTGGGATGCAAAGCAAGATCCCTTTCTCAAGAACAAACAGTTGCTTTCCTCTGGGGGCAGGGGGTGGGGCAGGTAAGATGATGTCATGTCACACAGTCATTTGTTAACAACAACAGTGACCACGGAGGAAGCTCATCTTCCCTCCACTGTCCCAAGAACCAAACACACTTTCACTCACTCATTTAGTGCATCCTCAGAGTAAAGAGACAGGACCTGGAGGTTAAGAAACCTCTACGTTGTGAACTGGTAAAAAAGACTGCGACTCAAACTTTAATCTGATTACACAACTATCAGATAGATAAATCCCAAAGTTGGTCATTTTAAAACTAAACTTAAAATATTTGAGACTTACTACAATTCTGAAGCCTCATTTTTTTTTCACTCCATATTAGTGAAAACTTATTTGGAATAGCTATCTGGTTCACTTCCTATTTTTTCAGTGTTCCCTATTTTATATTTCTGAACATTTCCTGATCATATCCGGCTCCATTTTAATTAGTGAAAGCCGGAAGCACCTACAATGTGAGAGAGGGCTACACAAACGAGAAAGCCTCCATTGTGGAAGTCTATGAAGCCACCCAAAGTTGCTAAAAAGATCACATAACAGCATGAAAAACACTAATGGCCTAAGAAAGTGAGGACTCACTCCCCTAACTGTGGTCCTCACTGTGATGCTCTAAGAAACTGAAGACTCCCCTAACTGTGTTCCTCACTGTGATGCTCTAAGAAAATGAGGAATGCCCTAACTGTGTTCCTCACTGTGATGCTCTAAGAAAATGAGGAATGCCCTAACTGTGGTCCTCACTGTGATGCTCTGATGTTGCTCTTATGGATAATATGTCAACAGTATCATTACACGTATGGGCTTTTTCACATTTAAGACATTAGGATAGAATTCTTAAAATGAGATCAGTTGGTTACAGCTTATGAATATTTTTGTTACTTATAAAAATATTGCACCTTGCCTTGTACAAGGGCAGTATCATTTGGCAATGATAGACAATGTAGAAAAATTCCATTATCCTTATCCTTTCCCACAGTGCAGAGCACAACTTTTATTTGCTTCTTTTAAAATTTGCACACACTCACACACACCTACATACACGCACTCTCACACCTACATACATGCACTCTCTCTCACATTCACACACACACACACACACACACAGAGCAAATGCTGGAGGAGGTCAGGAGAGAGTGTCAGATCCCCTGGAGCAGGAGTTACATGTGACTTTGAGCCACCTGATGGTGGTAACAGAGCTCTGTTTCTCTGGGAGAGTGGGAAGCTCTCTAAACCATCTCTCTAGGGAATACAAATTTCACACATTTTTTTCTCATTTTTAAGAACATGCCTCCTTTGTATTTATTTTGCTACATTATTTTCTCATGGATTGTGGCCTTTTGCATTCTAGGAATTCAAGGTCAGAACCAGCCAGATCCCTACAATTAACAGATTTCTTCAACCTGGAAGCCAGAGGAAGCCTCCATTGGATGATGAATCCATTGGGACTGCGAAGAACATATTCAAATTTGAACAAGGCATGTTTCTTAAAAACATGAGCACTATAGTAGCTGAGTATTAACAGACACAGAGGCCCAAGTAACTCAGTAAACACTTCACACTGTATTTGTATCAATAACCAGGAAAACATCCTTGCAGCCATGTTATTAAAGAAATAATAAATGTACAAGGAAATAAACTACTGGAAACTTACCAATAAGTCAGAAAAGCTAACTCCTGTTTGAAATAAGATATGCTACCAAGAATGAGTCCAGGAAACCAAGTAGGGGTTCTCTGCATTCTGTAAGTGTTAGAACAGATTTGTATGTAGTGAGTGGAAGTCAGAGTGTCTTCATTACATTTGTGTGTGTGTGTGTGTGTGTACATATGTACACCTGTGTTTGCCTTGGCACATGTGTGGAGGTCAGAGAACAACTCTCTTTATGCCCTGTAGGCTCTGGGGATTGGACCCAGGTGTGGTAGTTTGAAATTGGCCCCCATAAACTCATGGGTAGTGACACTATTAGGTGTGACTTTGTTGGAGTATGGCCTTGTTGGAAGAAGTATGTCACTGTGGGGGTGGCTTTGAGGTCTCATATATGCTCAAGCTACACCCAGAGACAGTTCATTTCCTATTTCCCGTGGATCAAGATGTGGGACTCTCAGCTCCTTCTCCAGCACCATATCTGCCTGCACACTACCATGTCCTGCCATGATGATAGTGGACTAAACCTCTGAACTGTAAGCCACCCCAATTAAATGTTTTTCTTTATAAGAGTTGCTGTGGTCATGGTATCTCATCACAGTAACAGAAATCCTAAGACATCAGATTATTAAGTTTATTTGCAAGCAACCTTGCTGACGCTAAAAGATTAAAAACAAAACACAATAATAACAAAAACATGCACATCACCATCATTCACTTTCACTGCTTTTTGTCAACAATTCAGAATGCAGCATAGCTTCGACTACCTTCTAAAACTTTCCATCATTTACTATATCTTACACATACAGTAAACATTTCTACAATCAGTCACACGATTTTGCTTTATTTCAGTGTCAATCACAGTGTGCATAGAAGCCATTGTCCACTTTGGCTGTTAGCAAGGAAGCACCACCTGCCATTTCCAGCCCAGCGTGTGGTAGCCATCTCTTTGGCATTGCTGGGTCAGAGGGGATTCCTTTTTTCTGTTTTAAAGGGGATCCTTTAAAGTATACCAAAGAAGTATGTACGGGTTACCTCTGTGGTTCACCTAGTAGGTTTACTTTCTCCATCTCTCAATTCCTGATGGCTGAGAGTTTAACAACCTGCTTGTAAGAGTAAGTTCCCCTGCCTTCCAGCCTGGCAGCCAGAGCTCTCCACCCCTTCCCATTTCACCAAAGGACTGAAACTGCAAGTCTTGATGCCCTGGAGGGCATGCTGCCATGCCTTATCCCTTAGGGATGAGACACTGAGTCCTCAGGGCATGACTGACTTCCCAGAGGCCACAGGAGCCAGTGGGAAATGAGCAGGTGGTCCATCTGGTCCTTAAACTGCCTTGGACACTACCAGCTACAACTGTTCTTAAAATGGAGTGGTGATCTGACATGGAGCGGGGAGCAGAGGGAGATGCCCTGAGAAGGATGGAGAGCTGGTGTAAACAACACTCCCTTGACATCCTTTTTACTAACACTGAAACATGTAAATGCCAAAGATGATTGAGTTTCTACAAAAGACACAAAAATGAATGAGGAGGCTTAAAATAAAATGTATTTTATTTGAATACTGAATACATTCTGTTAGGATACTGATGAGCTAAGAATGAAAGTCTTTCAATGCAAAACCTCCTGGCAACAATACTAACAAAATCCCTAATGTACCAAAGTGATATACAACTCAACAGCCTGTGGTTCACTCTGGGAATCCCATTACCTGATGGGTTGTAGTTTAACTTACTTGAGTCATAAGTGTTTGGAATTGTCAAAAGCAGAAAACAGCAAGCCCCCAAATTCCACACACAAAATGACACACAAATGAATATACAGCAACTCATTAAAGACCAGGATTAACAAATAGAAACAGCTAAAATTTGTGCTTTAAATAAAAGGGGCAAACAAATATTGCCAACTAGTTTTGAATATTAGGGTGACAACATCATTTTCATTTCAGAGTAAGACATTTACCACCTATTGAAATCGATCTTTCAAACACAAGAACCTGCTCTGCCAGATCCAGTAGAATGATGGGAGTTTGGCTCTTGGCTCCTCTAGGTGCTAAAGCCACAGCAGGACCAGTCTCAGGATCATCACGAGGCTGAATAAACAGAAGAGAAAGGGAGGGTCACTCTGATGGACAGGAAGGTCATGTGCTCCCTGCCATGTTCCTGTGCTGTGGCCTCTAAGTGTTCTATTAGCCCTCCTTAGAGCAGTGGGCAGGGCATTAAGTTTTCTTGTGTTCTGACTTCTCAGATGCAACTTACAAACATTCCCTGAACAGATAAGAGAAATTCATCCCCAATGTTCTGAAAACCTTGGATAACGGATTAAAGGAGAAAGATCAGGAGAAATGTAAGCTTCCAAAAGCTACCCAAGAAAAGCAATGGGAAAAAATAATCAAGGGTGCTGAAGAGATGGTTCAGCAGTTAAGACCACTTGCTGCTCTTCCAGAGGACCAGAGTTCAGTTCCTGCATCCACGGCAGGTGCTCATAACAATAAATGATATGGAACTCCGGCTCCAAGGGGTGTGATGACCTCTTCTGGCCTCTGTAGGCACCTGAACACTCATAGCATATACACAAATGTGGGTACACACACACACACACACACACACACACACACACACACAAGTGTTTTTTTAAGAAAGAAAAATGGATCAAGGAGTAATTCAGTGGGGGCATTTTTTTGGGGGGGAGTACCAGGAACATTCCATCACCTGGGGTCCTTTCTTCATCACTAATCCCCACTTTTGATCCTTCCCAGCATCAAACACCATCTTCAGGTCAGGGGCACTAATTAGAAAGTTGCCTTTGGCAACTCCTCACCACACCACAAATAAAAAATATCATACTAGATAAATACAGAGCCACTCTAGAAAATTCTACAGCAACAAAAGACCACCAAAGTATTCAGGAGGCTTTAACTCAAGGCAAAAATACTACTGATACTTTGAAGTAGTTCCTTCTTATCTTGGTTTTTGCCACAGACATCTTTAAACATTGGGTCAAACTGTATCTGATGTGTTTTCGAATTTTATTATGACATTATTAATTTCCAATGACACCAGCTGGTTTTTCCAGCACGATATGCAAATGCATGTTTTCTCTCTCTCTCTCTCTCTCTCTCTCTCTCTCTCTCTCTCTCTCTCTCTCTTTTGGCTTTTCGAGACAGGGTTTCTCTGTGTAGCTTTGCGTCTTTCCTGGAGCTCACTTGGTAGCCCAGGCTGGCCTCGAACTCACAGAGATCTGCCTGCCTTTGGCTCTTGGTGCTGGGATTAAAGGCGTGCACCACAAACGCCCGGCTAATATCTCTTAAATAGATAAAATATTTACATTCATTTTCTGGTGAATTTCTGGGCACCTTTAATTTTCTGGCTTATGTATTTTCTACTAGAAATACAGCCACAGTGAAAATTAGGCCTTGTGTACTTCTTTGAAATAATTTCTGAAAAATGAAAATGTGTTCCAAAGGAAGGCAATGTTTATAGCTTTCAACACTCAAGGGCAGCTTCCAGGAGGAATTAGAAACATTTTCTCTATATTTTACTTGATAATATGTTTAATTTCATGGATAGAATCACAGGATCAGGACTGGGGATATAGCTCAGGGTCAGAGTGCTTGCCTGCCATGTGCAAGGCCCTGGGTTCAGTCCTCAGCATTGCAAGATAACAGTTACTAACTAGTAACTAGCTGTGGGAATGAGATTTGTTCCCCCAGGCTCATGTGTGAGTGAACACTTAGTCTCCAGCTGGTGGCGCTGTTTGAGGAGGTGATGGCATCTTTAGGAGGTGGAGCCTGGCTGGAGGAAGTGTGTCACTGAGGTGTGGGCTTAATTACTTAAAAATCCATCTTGGCCGGGCGGTGGTGGCGCACGCCTTTAATCCCAGCACTCGGGAGGCAGAGGCAGGCGGATCTCTGTGAGTTCGAGGCCAGCCTGGTCTCCCAAGCGAGTTCCAGGAAAGGCGCAAAGCTACACAGAGAAACCCTGTCTCGAAAAACCAAAAAAAAAAAAAATCCATCTAAAGGAAGGAAGATTTACTTTGGCTTGTTTTCATATATTTCAGCCCCAGGTTGGGTAGCTGTATTGCTTTGGGCATGAGCTGAGACAGGGTGTTAGGAATGGGATCATGTGAGCTAGAAGGCTTCTTAGTTGGTAGTAGTCAAGAAGCAGAGAGAAAGAGAGAGAGAGAGAGAGAGAGAGAGAGAGAGAGAGAGAGAGAGAATGTTACCTCTGAAGCACATAATATCAACATAATTGAGTTTTATACATAATTTTCTATAAGCAAAAAAATATCTCAAAGTAAGTAAATTCTGGGTAAGATAACAGACTAGAAGCCTCCTCTGTATGACTCATTGAAGGAGAAGAGTTGGAACAGAAAATAAAAATAGACTCTTTTCAAAAGAGAACCAGAGGAAGAATATCATAAATTTGTAAAGATGGTGACCAGACACCCAAAAAGTGCAGAGGAAAAGTCCAGCACACTGAAGTAAGCCAGGCCCACACTGCTCTAGACGCATGGTCCCAGGACGGCTGAAGGGAGACAGAACCTCATCCAGACCTAAGCCCTGCAGCTCCAGGAAAGTCCAGTGTCCTCACAAATCTCAAACCCAGTTGTAGGTCCTGGTGGACACTGATTCTTCTGTCACAGTTGAAGACACCACAGGCAGCCATAGAGAGGAACTCGAGTCTGTCATTCTATGACCTGGAGGCCAGTGAGCAGGTGCTATCTTCAGAGGCAGTCTAGAGACGGGGACAGGGTCTGCCAGTTACACTACAGAAGAGGAAGAAGGTGACTCTGTCACCAGGACAGCCAAGGACCAGCTTCATGATGTGAAGACAGGAACAAAGGAGAACAAGGAAGGAATCTATCATGTCCAACAGCACACCAGCAAACTCCCTGGTACTGTGAGGGGGACAGAAGAGAATAGACAACCATCCATCCAATCAGAAAACAACCACAAATTTATAAGAATTAGGTCAGGTGTGATGGTGCACACCTTTAATCCCAGCACCAAGAGCCAAAGGCAGGAGGATCTCTGTGAGTTTGAGGCCAGCCTGGTCAACATAGTGAGCTCTGGGACAGCTAGGGCTACAAAGAGAGACCATGCCGAAAAAGAAAAAGAAAGAAACAAACCTCATTAGTGAAGACACTCACAAAAGGAGAGTCAAATATCAAAAATAAATTTATTAAGCAAATGAAAGCCCAAAATAAGCTAGTGTATAATTTTGATAGTGAACAAAATCGACCTTAAACAAAAATTAGAAAATATAAAGGTCATTACATAATAATAACAATTCGTGAAGAAGACATAGCAATTATAAATGTTATACATACCAAAATTTGAGTTAGCAATTGCATGAAGCAAATATTAGTGAGCATAGAAGACCAGTCAGATCTGGATACAATAGCAGTGGTTGCTTTTAACAGCCCAATCTCATCTTTAGATGGGTCTTCCAGCCCCAAATTGAACCAAGACACTTCAGATTTAAACTTCACCACAGATCAAATGGATTTACAAAGATATTCAGAATATCCTATCCTACACATGCAAAACACACGTTCTTTGCTACAGCTTACATTGCCATCTCTAAAATACTCCACAAGCTAACTACACCTGCCTATAATTAATTTTTTAATGGTGGCATACTCTTTTAATCCCATCTCTCAGGAGGCACAGACAGGCAGATCAATATGAGTTCAAGGTCAGCCTGTTCTACACAGTAAATTTCAGGCCATTCAGGGCTACATAGTGAGACCATTTCTAAAAAGCAAACAAAACAAAATAATTATAATAATAATAATAATAAATAAATAAATAAATAATAAAAATAATAATCTGTCTGTAACACAACGAAAGTTCGACTATGAAGTCCAGAACGTTTAAATATGCATAACTGAAAAACTAATTAAGTATTTTATATCCTTATTGTTTCGTGGGGTTGGGTCTATTTGGTTTTAACAGGTACTTTCCTGGTATGCCAGTAGGCACTGTGGGTAGCCATTTTGTCCCCTTTACCAGGGAGTTTCCTTGGACCTAACATTCCAGCCTTTCGTTGAGGACAAGGGATGACACACTCTTCTGTAAATACTTCCTGCTGGAACCAGAATGTCGTTGTCAGGGTCCAGGAAGGCTGGAATGTTAGTCAAAGACCAGGAAGGGGTTCAGGCAATGGGGCGTTCATCAGAAGCATCTGGTTAGCTGACCCAGCTGGAGAGACAGTGAGCAATCACACCGGAAAACTACTTTCCCAGAGGGGAAGGTATTTATTCAGATCATGCTGTTGAAACAACGGAGGAATTCTAAGAAAGTGTTCTTGAGTCTGAGGGGAGAGAGAAGGCTGGGAGAGGGTGGACACAGCAGGGTGGGAAGGAGAGCCAGGAGAACTCAGAGGCAAACATCAGGATGCTCCTGCCTCTAATCCCTGTGACCTGCTGCTGGTGCTCCTGTGACTCTTCCAGGGATTGGTTAATCCCCTAGGACCAGTTTAGACTTCCCAATTCTCAAGATATAATCACATTGCTTCCTCAAATACTTTCACTGTGGAAGGAATAGGTTCAGCAAATGAATGTTACAAGATTTAATGTATATGATGTTAGATTAGTTTGTGTATTCTGGGGAATTCTGTTATTCCCCACACCACAGAATCCTGGAGCCTTCCTCAATACCTGGGCTGCTGCTGTATAACAGAGAGCAGAGGGTTCGTCCTGGTTACTATTTGCAGTCTAGAGGGCAAAACTGGAGAGGCGTGAGAATTTACCAAGAGGCACGACTTCATGCCAATTTACGGCTCTTTTCTGGGAACTGATTTCCCTGGACTCGCAAGATTCAAAACGCGTTCCAGTTCTGGCATTCTGTACCATTCCTCCCAGATGTCTAAGGCTGGCAGCCCTGGTCTCAACAGCATGAAAGCAGGATCTTGATGTCACACCCACATCTGTCTGATCCTAGAGACAGTAAGCTGTAAGGGAACTCGGGCTTTAAACCAGATCAACATGGATTCTTTGGACATCCTACTTTATCTTTTAGAACGCCAGTTCCCTCCACTGAAAAGGGAAACAATTTGTAGGCAGCCTGTATGTACATTGCTTGGCTTCCTAAAAACAAAACAAAACAAAACAAAACAAAACAAAACAAAACAAAAAACACCAAACCAAAACAAAACAAAAAGCAGAAAACAAAACAACAACAAAAACAAAACAAAACAAAAAAAAAAAACTTCCTTCATTTGGGGATCCTAGCTAAAGGAAGGAGTTGCTGCACGCGTCGGTCCGGCCGGGAGGGGGCAGCAGACTCCAGCCCTGCGCTCCCGGGACCGAGGAAGCCCGCGTGGACAAGCAAGTCTCGGCTCCCGCAGACCCAGAGCTGCACCCCGCTTCCGGGCCTCCGAAAGCAGAAGGACGTGGGATCAGGGACGCCGCGTCCCACGAAGCGGCTCCGAAGAGAACACCGCTATCCCTGCTAAGGTGGGACCCGGTGCGGCAGTGCACTGGCGCGGAAACTGCTTCCGGGGTGAGGTACTGCGCTTGCGTGTCCCCACTTTTCCTCTTCAGCTGCAGCAAGGGCTCAGGGCTGCAGGTGAGCTGTGCACCCATCCCATAAAGGAAACTTTTCTTGCAATGGCATGAAAAATAAACGGGTCTTTGCTGAGCATGCGCCCTCTCCTTCAATCTCTCAATCTCCACATCAAGAAAAAAATTTAGAGGACCTGGGGAAGGAGGGTCGAGGCTGCCCTCCCAGAGCTCTTTCCTGTCCTCATGCTGGCACTTTCCTGAATTTCTGCCTTCCTGGGTCCCTAAATATCGCACATATTTTACCTTCTACCTTGCCGGAGGGGGGTGTGGTGATCGGTAAGGTTCAACCGACTTCCTTCAAAAATGGCTTTCATCCCTGCGTAGCTCAGACGGAGGCAGTTGTTTTATTTTTGCGTGAAAACGCTCTGTGTATATTTGTCTGTAGATCTCTTAGTGGGTGGACCAGACCTTGGAGGACTTGGGGCTGAGCAAGGCGGGGATTTGCCCTTCAGTTTTGTGTGGTGAGCAGTAAATCATTTTGCTGCATTGCGTCCAGGATGCTTTCTGGCCTTGTGTAGGTATCAAGCTTTCTGTCTATTGCAGGGATGTTCAATGAATGTTCCCCTCTCTTCCAGCCACACCCCATTCCTTTCATGTTCTTACAGCCTCTCCTCTTAATGCTTGGTTGTGGTCTGGACAAGTGGCCTCTGCCACGGAGAAGAAGCAAGAAACACGATTGACTTGTGTGGATTTTCTCAGTGTGCAAGGGTTGGCAATGGAGTTCCTTTAGCCTTCTTTAGAACAACGCTCAGTTCTCTGTGGAGATGAAGGAACTGTTGGGTTCCCGACAATATAGGCAGGTGGGGGCAATGGAGGGGATAATTTCAGCAGGTTGTTTGTGTGAGCCACCCAGTCACCCAGCCACTCAGGGCAGTGAGCTCGGTGCTGTGTGCAGGTCAGCAATGGACACAACTGTGGCTTTGCCCTCAGTGAGCTTGACTGGCCAAGAAAAGAGAATCAGACAGGCAACACCACCACAAGCAGTTTACACCAAATTAAAGGAACTTATTTCTAAGAAAGGGTCACAGAAGCAGTTTGGGGGGGGGGGTCTCAGGAAGAAGGTTAATCTACTTTTCACACTTTGGGTTAGCTCAGAAGAAAATATAAGGCCCCAAATTACTATCCAATGATGAATGATCTGCCTTTCTAGCTTCAGATCTCTAGTAAGAGTATCTTCCTGGCTGTTAGACACCTCAGTCTATATTCCAAATGTCCCTCCTGTTATGAATTTGCACCAGTGGAGAACCCCCAGCTGGCCAAGCCAGGGTATCCCACGCAGAAGGGACAGATGGGGGTGGGCGTGGAAAGTCATTCACACCCAGGCATTGCATCCACCCGGAGAGTTTATTGTAATAGAGAGATGAAGAGAAAGATAGGAAGGAGAGGGAGAAGAGAGGAAGAAAGAGAGAGAGAGAGGAAGAGAGAGAGAGAGGTCAAAGGTGCACATCTCCTTGGAGGAGAAGCAGACGAGAGAGAAGGGGAGGAGTTTTCCTTAAAATGAGACTTTTATATCAGGGCGCAGGGCGGTGCCAAGGGGCGGGTCAGAATATTAACACCCCCCCCCCACACACACACATACACACACATACACACACTTGCTCCTGACTGCCCCAGGGCTCTGACTCAGGGAAAAGCATCAAGACTACCCACCCCCACATCTCCTAGAGGTCCAAGCCAGGGACCTGTAGGAGTCATCCTGGCCAGCTTCCCTGCCTTTCTGTCCCCAGCTGCAGGCTGTGGATTCTAAATGCTGACTCTCTCAAATTCATCCACCCTCCAACATCACTGTTTCTCTGGGGTGGATTACTCTCCTCAACCAATGAGGTTACTGCAGTCTGCTCCCAGTTCATGCCCTGCCTTCCTGGTGTTCCCCTACCACAGCTAGGAAACATTTGGTAGACTTTGAGTTAGATTGTAAGGCTTGCTTATTTAACCCTTCACTGGCCTTGGGACAGGAGCCACACACTCCCTTTGCGGGGCTGCTGAGTGCAGGGTGATATTTCTGACCAGGTGCTCTTTTCACAGCCCATTTGTTTCAGTTTTAAGATCTGTCCTTATTATTTGTTAATTATGTGTGTCTCTATGTGGGTTTGTGCACGTGAGTGTACTTGCCCTCGGAGTTCAAAGGAGGTCATCAGATCCCCTGGACCGAGAGTTACAGGCAGTTGTGAGCTGCCCATCAATGGCTGCTGGAAACAGAGCTCAGGTTCTTTGCCAAGCAATCCCCAGCCTCCTTCTACCCTTTGCGTTTCATTTTATTTGCAAACATGCCTTGCATTCCAACTCCTGGAAGCCTTTGCACATGTTCATTCACCTGCCTGGAACACTTGCTCACTGTTCTTATTCCCGCTTTTCCCAAGATCCCAGCTGGGACCTTCCCTCCCCTGGACATCCTTCCTTAGGCTCCAGTGTCCATCAGATGCCTGTCCTCTCGGGGTTCTCCACCATCTGCTTCTCCCTGCTCTGTTGTACTGTAGACAAGCCTGTGTCCACAACCTTTCTGAAACTGCTTCCTACTGCCTTGTACAAAGATAATGCTCAATAAATACTTGGTGAGAGGAAGGGAATTCAAGTATGCTTTATTTGATGTCCAAATGATGGATTTACTCTATGTCAGTTGGTCTCTTGGTGGGGAAACAGTAATAGCCTTAAAACAGGAGTAACAATAGAATAATATTATTACTATATTATTATTGCACAGATAATACTTGTTTTAAAATATACTTTTATGTTTAATTGACACAATAATTATACATAATTATGTGATAGACTGTGCCATTACAATACCATGTATTTAATGTGTAATCAACAGATTAGGGCAGTTGGCAGAGCCATTACCCCAGACATTTATTATTTCTTTATGCTGGGACCATCCATAATTCTATATACTAGCTGTTGAGGAATCTGGTTTTTGCCAACCTCAGCTATCCCATTGCGCCGAAGGACATTAGATGTTGTTCCTCCTTTACAGGGACACTGTGTACCCCTTAACCTCTCCTTCCCCACACCATTTCCAGGCTCTGGTAACTCTTCTTTGGCTTCCATGTGTAAGTGAGAACACATGGAATTTGTCTTTCTGTGCTTAGAGCAATTAATGTTTGTTGAATGCTCAGTGTGTGCCAGGCACTCTTCTGGAACTTTAATTGAATTTTACAGTAACCATGTGAGCTAGAAGTTTCTAGTTTCCTTTTGTGAAAATGGAGAAATGGAATTACAGGACAGTTGAAGAATGCACCTGATTTTATACAACTTGTAAGCCATTGTATCAGCTTGAAGCCAAGGTCTGTGGTATAACATGATTTATCCCTTTGTTGTAATAAGTGGGACTTACTCTGAGATGCCCATAGGGCAGAAGAGTGTGAGTCACCAGGTGGATGATGCACTGTGGTCACAAGGTATGGGGCCATGCAGGAGGAGACTCACTGATGGAGAACTCTGAAAAGCATCCCTTCCACTGCCTATTCACCTTGTTCAGCCCAATAACTCAGTTCTCAGGGATGGAATTGCCTGGTTTCCAGCAGCGAGCTTTCCCTGATACTGAAATCTTAACTGTGTGTGGTTTGGACGTTGTTTGCCCTCTCTGTGTTTCTGTTTCCTGACCTGGGAAACACTTACAATGATAGCACTTCCCTGAAAAGTTTCCCAGTGATTGACTGGGGTGGGATAGAATCACGTGCTGGTGACTCAGAACTCTTTCTCATCACCCCATGACAGTTTCTTCTTAAACTTTTTCCATTTGTTTATTTGTTAAGTTTTTTTTTAATCATTTAACTTTATTTTATGTGCATTGGTGTGGTGTCAGATCCCCTGGAACTGGAGTTACAGACAGTTGTGAGCTGCCATGTGGGTGCTGGGAATTGAACCCGGGTCCTCTGGAAGAGCAGTCAGTGCTCTTAACCACTGAGCCATCTCTCCAGCCCCTATTTGTTAAGTTTTTAAATTTTATTTTAGTTAGTTCTTTACTCCCTAACCCACCCATGGCAGTCTCATTGTGCAGCGCTGGGTGGCCTGGAACTCATGGTGTAGTCCAGGCTAGCATCAAACTCACATCAACCCTGCCTGGGATTTAAGGCAGATGCCACTACGCCCCAGCCAGTCCCTTCTGTGTGTGTGTGTGTGTGTGTGTGTGTGTGTGTGTGTGTGTGTGTGCGCGCGCGCGCGCACTTCAGCACTGTACTTACACATTTCTTGGGTGTTTTTCCCCCATGTCACGATTCTTCTCTAGTTTTTTTTTTTTTTTTTAATGTTTTTGGGTATTTTGCCTGTATGCATGTCTGCACACCAAGGGAATCCTGGTGCCCATGGAAACCAGAAGAGGGCACCTGATGCCCAGGGACTGGAGTTACAGATAGTCATGAGGTACCTGTAGGTTCTGGGAATTGAACCCCAGGGTTCTGAAAGAGTAGCCTGTGCTCTTCATCACTGAGCTGTCTCTCCAGCCCCTGTGTGCCCCTGTTATTATTTCTTCGTCTATACGTCAGTCAACAAATGCTCTGGAACTCAGGACCTTCCTGCATGTTATGCTCCTTGTGCGCTTCTCGGGCACAGATGGAATCTACTGGGTTAGTTCATCATGCAAATATGAGGATTCCTTCAGTGTTGCCTCCTTTTCTGTGACAGCCCCCTGTGGTGTGTGTGTGTGTGTGTGTGTGTGTGTGTGTGTGTGTGTGTGTGTTTCAGACAGGGTCTCACACTGTAGCCTGACTGGCCAGGAACTCACTGTGAAGTGAGGTTGGCCTTGAACTCCCAGAAATCCTCCTGCCCCAGCCTCCTTCATGCTGAGATTACAGGCTTGAGCCACCACACTGGGTTTACAGTAAGCTTTAAGCGACTCTGAGGGAAGCTGAGCACCTGTGCTCTTCTGAGTCAGTCTCGTGAGACTGGTGGTGAATCTCAAGAAGGAGCAGTGGGAAAATTCAAGGAATGCACAGATACAGCTCAGTGGTAGAGCTCTTGCCGAGTGTGTGCAAGGCCTGGATTAAACCCCTTGCTGACACACACATGCTCTTACACATGCACACACACAGGCAGATGCACAGGAAACCTCACACACCATTACTCTTTTCATATTTACTAACATACTTATTTTTCCTATGGAAAAATAGATGTAAAAATGGTAAAATATAAAAATGTCAAGATGCTGTGGCTATATAGGTCATAGGCCTTAGGGGAGAGAACCTACTGCTATTATCCTCCCAAGTGGAAATAGTATTAAAATGACTCCTCATACCTTATTGCTATACCGATAGATTAGTGCATTTTTCAGTCCTCATCAGAGAATCCTCTTCCTGCAGTATTCAGTAATTAACACAGAGACTCACAACTGGTCAACATCTGGAGAATGTGTGAGGTGTGCTAACCACTAAACGGTATGTCTGTCATACCCCTCCCTGCAAGGCTCAGGGATCACCTAGGAAGAAGGGGTGGAGAGACTGTAAGAGCAGGAGGTTGTAGATGACTACAGGCAATGTTTTCTAGACACAGCAGGGCACATGGGAACTCACCTCGATCCTTACAGCATGCACAAGTCCTGTGCAGACTCAAGCCAGACAAAATCCCAGGGTGGAGATGGGGATGAACACAAAGTCCCACCCCACCTGGGGAGCTATTAGCATTTGATTGGTGCCGGGAGAGGGAGGGTCAGTTTTCTTTAAGGATATAACCCTGGTAGGTCAGCCCCTCTCTGTGCCCCATACCCAAGCGTAGTTTAGCAACACAAGTTGGACTCTTTGGTGGAAAGGGAGAGAGAGAGAGAGAGAGAGAGAGAGAGAGAGAGAGAGAGAGAGAG